>CAUZXS010001382.1:0-130000 GCA_963585895.1 Sepioteuthis lessoniana | reverse complement strand
CTATGGTTATTATTCAAAAATCCACTCTGAATATCATTTTAATTCTATTAGGCTGGGTTCCGTATCCGAAATCTGATGTAATACTACATTCACTTACGTTTTCTTTCGTTAAAGATCCGGTGCTTTTCGGGAAAACTCGCCCGCGTCTTAGGACCGACTGACCAATTCTACACCGTCATTGGGACTGAACCCTTCTCTACTTTGGTCTTAGAACGTCTCTTTCGAATATTTGCTACTACCACCGGGCCATTGGCCTAATGAGTATAGTGTTCGCTAATGGTCCGGGAGACCGGGGTTGAATCCTGCGTCGAGTCATACTAAAGATTTAAAATATTGTACTTGATGCTGCCTTGCGTAACACTCAGCATTATAAGGTAAGCATCAAGGGTAAAGTGAAGCAATCCAAGGAATGGAGTACCACCCTTCCCAATCAACATCGGTGTAGTAGCTATTGTGACGGCAAATTGACTAAAATCCCAAAACGGGACTTTATTTTCGCACGTGTGAAGACGGGGCAGGTTGGCACTTGATCCCCTACAGAATAAGTCCTGTTCAGAGTTCTTCTCTCAGGCAGATAAGAACTGGCATATCACGTGAGGGAATAATTTAGGACCAGACTGACCGCCGCTGGCAAAGGGGTTCCAAATTTCACACTATCACACACCCACCAGGCCGCTAAACTTCTTTCCCTTAGATAACAGAAGAATACGGGCGTATAGGTCTTAGTTGTAATAATATTAATATTGTAGTAGTCGGCAACTCCGGTTTCCCGTGTGATACTTTAGGAATTAATAGGACAATTCTAAACAAGATAACATAAGGCGAATAGAAGCTGGAAAGAAAGCATGAAGTAACAACATAGACCACATGGTAAAATGAAAATACATAAAATTCCTTTACTACTTACATATATACACGTTCAGAGTGTCAAAAACATATAATTGGACAGTCCACGAATATAAACGTCTTTTCTGACTTTTGTCCTTCTTCAAATTAAGAGAGAGAGAGTGGTAAACAAAATTTGAGTATAAAGGAAAAATGTCCCCAAAGTTACTTATCTTATTTTTTTGACGGGGTTCCACTGGAGAATTTTCTTCTTTCACGGGCTACTAGACTTGGTTCTGTTTTTAGTACTGGCTTGAGGGACTCGGGTCTCTCATGTCTCAGTTAATCTTTTTGTTTTCAGCCCGGAGTAAAAATGGCTATGGTCCGTCTGCCACGAGCCTGGCTCAAAAACTGACTTTTTTGTCCTTTACTTCCGCTGAGGGGAAGGGAACCCCACTTCCGTTTGGGGTCCCCGCCAATCATTTGGCTTCTCTCTCTTTCCCCTTCCGATGTCCGGCGACCTGAGGTCACTAAGTGCGAACATCTGGTCTATCTCCTCTGTGACCCACATTCTCTCTTAACGGTCACTTTTTGACTGCTAGATAGTGCTAATAGCAACACGGGAGGATAGTATCATTCTTACCTCTTCGTCTCCGTGAGCTATCACGTGACACTATTGAAAAGGGAGTGACATACTCACAAAAAGATCTTTTCCATAGAGAAAATATATGAAGAAGATTTTGGTAATGTAAGCAGCGTTAAATTTATGAACATTTCTTTCTTGTAATAAATATTGGAAAATAGTTACTCTCTAATGTCAACGTTTCTCACAAGAAAATACTTTATAATTTGTTTTTCAGAAAAATGTGCCCTCGATTTAAAGAAATAAGATCTTTTTAATTTATAGATAAATGTCTTATTCAATCGTTTACACTCTTTGTCCTTCACTCATACACACACACACACACACACACACACACACACACACATATATGTATATTTAAAGATAGATATGTTGGATATTGACTTTAAAATACCCTTTGATATGCCGTGATAATTATGTGGGTGGCTCGCGAGAAGGAAGTCGGACACTGGGAATAAAAAATTACAGGATATGCACCTGTTTCCGAAAATAAACAGTAAGCAGGTGTTCCGGCGGAAATGCCGAATAAATTGCGTGGGCGGCATACTATAAAGAAGCGTGATCACATGCATTGTGTGGTTGGCATGATAGAAGGACGCGTATCAACGTGCAACTTGTCAGCAGCGAGTTTGAAATGTAACCATGAGTATTTGCGTCGGAGTCCGGGATATTATATGACATGGAACATTTTCAACCCGAGAGGAAGAAGGCAGAGGGGTTACGCAGAAGAACTGTACTGTCGCCATTGTATGTGTGCAAACTCAGCTGTCTATAACTCTCTCTCTCACTAAAAAGAAAAGAAAAGAAAAGAAAAGAAAAGAAGTAGATTATATAGTTATACATCAGCGTTGTTGTCTTTATTTGCAATACAATAAAGAGTAAAACTTGTGCTAATTATTCCATTTTAAAAAATAATGTTCAGGGAAACCGAAAACGCAGGACATTTGAGGTCTGTTATATTCTATTATTAGAGAAAGCAACTTCCAAGTGTCAAAATAGGTACGAGGATAATTAAATAAGTTTCCAGACTTTTTTCGTATAGGCCCTTTTATTGATAGTACACTCATGAAACTCTAGTCCCCTTTGAAGTAATCTCCTCCGGCTGCAATCCACTTGTTGTACCCTTCCACAACTTCTGCAAGGACCCATGGAAGTCCTCTTGTGTGAGCGTGTCAATGACCTTCGTCACAGCCTCTTTCATCTCATCAATTGTCTCATAACGACAGCCTCTGAGGTTAGGGAATAAGTAAAAGTCACCAGGAGCAACGTCTGGACTATAGGGAGGGTAAGGAACTGTCTAAATGCCCATCTTGGTCAAATAGTCTGTGACAAGGATGGAGTTGTGGACTGGTGCATTTTCCTACTGGAAATGCCACTGAGCCAATTTGAAGAGTGCTGGCCTCTTCCGACGGAATCTCCTCCTGAACTCCCTTAAAACCTCAACATAGTAACTCTAAGTCTAACCCTAACCCTTTGGCCAATCAACTCTGTTGTATTGATTTCCTTACTCCTCCCACACCTCTCATCATTCCTCACAGCCCCCTGCCTTCTTTGAATCTCTTATGCCATACAAAAAACTGATGCTCGATTCATGCGAGATGTTCCAAAAGCGGTCTGAAGCATTCCACACGTTTCTGTAGCATCATTTTTTCCAAGTTTAAAACAAAATTTTATTGCCTATCGTTCTTCTAAGGTGTCAGATTGCATTTTTGAAATTCACCAGCTGTGAAAATCAGGATTTAGAAGGGTGTATACGAATTCCTACTGTAGCTGTTTATTTGAATCGAAAATCATAAGAATTGGTCAGTCATCTCATAAGATGTATAGCAATAACATACTGAATTTTCAAGTGTCTACGACAATTTTAAATGCCTGTACACAAAAATCTGGAGACTTATTGAATGTGCACGTATATATGTATATATATATCATACAACTTTTCATTTTCTTGTATTTTAACCAAATATATACATATACATATATGGAATACAATTTCTAATTTTTTTCTTTGTTTGTTCGTTTAGGTTTAATGGTATATCAACCTTTTTTGGTTATTTAATTCCAAATCCATTTTAATACGAATGACCAGTTCTATTTTAAATAATTCAGTTTAGCGTAAGTGCACAGTTTAATTGTCAAAAAAAAAATTTATCTTAAGGTATTCAGTTTAACCTAACAGTTCTAATTCAAAAAATTCAGTTTGGTATAAGTATAGTTTTTGTTTACACACAGTTTACTTTCAAAACAGTTCTATTTAGCATAAGTAAGGTTTCAATGCCAAAAATAGTTCTATTTTAATCAATTCAGTTTAGCATACAAAAACTTCCATTTCAAACAGGTCAGTTTAAATCAAAAGAGTTCTATTTCAAACAATTCAATTTAGCATAAGAACGCAGTTTAGTTCTATTTGACCGATAGATGGGACCCAATCAGGTTCTACAAAGTGGACTTTGGAGCAATGACAATACAGAGGTACTCTGCATTCCTCAAAGCTCCACCATTACAGGAATCTCACCATGAGATTCTTTTGTGTCATACGCAGGACACTCGTTGGGGGTCTTACCTCTCTGCAGAGATATAGTTGATGTATTCTTCCGCCCCAGCCAACTTGCTGGTCTATTTTTTACTTTTTTGTAATTAGAAATTTATATATATTGAAATGAATTGGTCTCCAAATGAAATATAATTTTGCATTTTAGGCTTTTCATTTCATATATCAATGCATCACATATACCAAACGGATGACTGTTCATTACAGTAATGAGTTGTTATCAGTTTATGTGAAGCACAAACATATGAAATAAATCATAAAACACCAAATTCAAATTCATTTGCAGACCTATTCATCTTTTCTTTCGTTGGACCAACAAAAGATTATATATATATATATACATATGCTTGCACACAGAGGGTGCGATGGATAAATTGTCGCTATTTTAAATTATCGATTCATGTTTGCGATTTAGTTGTTTCAGGTTTTGTTTACTGAGCTGCAAACTCAACGAACTTGGTCATTGTCTGTGAGTAAAATACGACCATGAAACAATTCCCTTTTCTAGAAATTTAAAAATGGCTTCCTCTTCAGTTGGCATTATTAACGCACGCACCGGATACTTCGTTTTGATTTGGTTTCTTTGTTTAATGGAATATAAAACTTTGTGGGTTATTTAAAACCAACGGTATCCTTTTTGAAGAACAGAAAATGTACTCTTTTGGCCATAGCTGGATGAATAAAGGGTTTCAATACATTTCCCAATGTTATTAATCTAAAAAATGAATTTCATAGCGCTACTGGAGTTCGAATCCACTTCATGGTCCTAATTCACCTTTTGAGGCATTATATTATGAACGTAAACTTCCCCTATAAGGAGAGAGATAGCATTGCAATACAAAAATTATATATATCTATATGTGTGTGTGTGTGTGTGTGTGTGGCCAGAGATATATAGATAGATATCAATTGTACTTAGAGATCCAAAAGCCTTTTTTCTTTCAACCCTCAACCCTCAACTCGACGATCTCAAAATGGCCAACTACACAAATCAATCATGATATTTTTTACGTGGAACGAAACCTGTCCTTGTTGACCGCTTACCTCGCTCGCCTTACTGTATCCCATGGGCTTTGACTTAACCCATCGAGGCTTCCTGAAAATAACACTCGACCCTCCCACTTTTCGTCACGCACAAAACGCGTGAAAATAAGAATTTATTTGTCTGATAAAAGAATAGTCGTCTAATTACGTGGGCTTTTTCGCAATAGGGTTAGCGATTCGTGTCTGCGGTTAGAAGGCGGGGCTTCTCCGGAATACTTACCTTTTCCCAACCCCACCATATACCCACTGGAAGGGAAATGCTTCGGTTTTCGGTACCACCATGTTTTGTCTTTTTCTTCTTCTTTCTTTCATTCCTTTTTCGGAGTTTTCTTTTCTTCCTTGTCCTTTGTCCTTCCACCACCACCACCACCACCACCATTACTACTACTATCATTTCTGTCGGTCACGCTTAGAACACGCTGACTCTATCTAAAAAAAGAGAGGCCCGGATATGATACGAAGCAGAAACTTCTGGTCAGGCTCCAGTTTTAGAGATCTGAGGGAGTGTAGACTCTTCATTTCCATTACTTCCAGACCCACTCTGATCCATAAAGGTGCTACCTGTTTGGGTTCCATTTATAGTTCGAATTCGATTGGAATATTTAATGTCATATAGCTATAAACCACTTGTAATATCAATAGTAATTTGAAGTTGTACCGGCTCCTTGGCCGAATGGGTAGAGTGTTCTCCAATGGCCCCGGGAGACCTGGATTCAATTCATACCAAAGACTCTAAAAAAGGTACTTGATAATTCTTGCTTAACACTCAGCATTATAAGGTACGTATCAAGGGTAAAGTGGAGCAATCCAGGGAAAGGAGTAGCGCCCTCTCCAACAACTCGGTGTAGTAGCTATTAAAAAGGGAGACTTCGGGTCGCCCTCGACTACGGTCGTCAACTTTACTTACTTTACTTACTAAGGTTTGATATCTAACTCTTTGCGAGTTTTTGCCATCACTGTAAGCTGGTAGTCTTTCACTGGAGTCTCACTGACAATAAGTTTCCGAAGGTCTTCATGACTCTCCTGAGTATTCTCACCAATCTTAACAATGCTGTGATATGTATAGTCACGATCCTTTCTCTGATCTCCAAATCCTCCAATCTTTTTTTCAAACTTTTGGAAGTTTTTCCTTGTGTAGCAACTATAATTGGTATCACCGTCATCTTCACGTTCAGCATTTTGTTTGCTTTTGTGGGGGTTTTTCAACTCATAGGCAAGATGCAAGTATTTCTTTTTCTTTTTTTTTTTCTTTTTTTCTGCTTACTTTTTGGTCCGCTGGACCAGCTAAATCTACAAATGAAATGTTTATTTCTTGTTGTTAATTAACACCAAGTGTGGTTTACGACCGAAATTCAATGAACTATTTGTATCTCAAAATTGAATGGAATTTTATGAGACATTATTATTATCAATATTATTATTATTATTTACTCCTTGAGATTTTTCTCACCTGCGTTCGCTAATGGTCTTTTATGAAATTTGAGTGACAGCGAGTGCCTTCAAGTCTCTAAGACTCTTCCGAGTATTCTGGTCGATCTCAACGATATAGTAGAATAAATGGTCTCCACTCGTCCTCTTATTTCCAAGTCCTCCAGTCCCTTTTATAATCCTTTGGTGACTGTAATATGAGCACCAATTACAATTACAATTGTCACTTTGATATTCTGCAGTATTTTCAATTCCCTATTAACGTCGATGTGCTTATTCTTCTTTTCATTTTTTTTCAATTTTACTCTCTGGCCAGTCGGGAAGGCAAAATTCATAATTTTCCAAGTTCTCTTTTCCTTTGTTGGTTATTATAAGGTCTGGTCATCTGGTCGATATTAGGTGATCTATTTGTGCGTTAAAATCGCATAGGAGTTTACGTGTCTCATTCTCCAGGACAGATGCCGAGTTGAGCATATACCATTTGTTCGTAAGGTCAAATTTATACTCTCGCAAAACTCCAAATGGATCACCTTCCTCATTCATTCGAGTCTCGTCTTATACTCTTTTTGCGTTTATCTGCCGCATTCGTTTATTGTGTGATTGATCTTTTCGTTTCTATGACCACATAACCTACATTTGCTGTTTTGTTGCGTCTTATCTATTCTGGTTTTGATATGATAGGTTCTTATGGCGTAGTTTTTTACTGATAATAGGAGAGATCCTTCTTATTATTTTTTTTACTATTTTGAGACTTTTTCACACCAGTGTTAGCTTATAGTTTCTCTCTGGAGTTTGAGTGATGCAAGTCTCTTCAAGTCTCTAGGACTCTCCTCGGTATTCTGGCCGACCTTAATAATACTGTAGTCTGGATGATCTCTATTTATCCTCTGATATCTATGTCTTCTATTTCCTTTACCAGTTCTTTGGAGGCAGTTCTTCGGAGACCAATTGTTATATATTGACCTACGACCCGGCCGCGCTGTCAAAATAGGAAATGTAAATAACAGGTGCATCCGGTCGATCAGGATATCATAACCTTGACCGCGGACAGGTTGAATGAGTGCGAAATTGTGACGCTCACAAGAAGAAGGTGGACGTTGAACTATTATATAACGCAGTGCACAGGAAATTCAATCATTTTTGGAGACCAGACCAGTTGGAGATAACATGCGGCAGAAAAAGCCAGAACCCAGCAGAGGGAGCCCTCAGACCCCCGATTAATCAGTTTGGGGATCAGAAGAGTTGGAAAAATAATGCTGTAGAGAAAACAGCACCCAGCAGAGAGGCTGGACCCCAGGCCCCTGGTTGGGCAGCCCAGGAGACCGGGGAAGAAACGTGGTTATGGCCAATAGAGTAGGGGTCAATATGTTGCAGTTCTGTTTGGTCTCCAACTCCCTCTCACACACAACCCTTTCAAATAACATGAGAGGTATATTTTTCTGAGAACTGTGTCGCTCGTCTTTATTATTGCGTCGTTATGTTTCTGCATGCATCTGCATGTGGCTATATAACACAATTACAATTGGTACCACAATTACCTTCTTATTCCATATTTTTTTAAAGTCTCTATAGCAAGGTGTAGATGTTTATCTCTCTTTTCGAATTCTATTAGTTTTACTATGTGGTCTGTCGGGACGGCAAATCGAAGGTTCGGAAGGTTTTCTCTCTTTTTATTTGTTGTTGTTGTTAACTATCACAACATCTGGTCGTCTGACCGAGGTTGGATGATCTCTTTGTATCTCAAAATCCCAGAGAAGTTTTTGCGTCTGATTTTCCAGAACTGATATTGTGTTGTGCATATACCATTTTGTATGGACAAATTTTAATTTCTTGCGCAATCTTCAGTTGATGCCTTTATCCACCCAATTGTCTTATACCCATTTTTGTGCTAATTTGCTGCATTCGCTTATCTTTTGATTGATCGTTTCATCTTTATCACAACATAACCAACAGTTGCTATTTTGTTGTGTCTTATCTTTTTTTTGCTTTAAACCTGTCGTTATGGTATTGTTTACTTGAAATCATATAACTGTTTGGAAATAAATGACTTTTATTGAATAGAAAGAATTTATGGAAACCCTAAAAGTACTAGTATTAGATATGGATACTTGAAACCATACAAGTGTGTGCAAATTATTTGTATTAGATGATCCGACCCTAAAGTCCAACCCCTCCTCAACGTGGCAGGGCGGTGGCAACGGGTAGTGCCATAGCTATGTCGTCGGGAACTTTGGTTCCTGGTAGGGCCACCAATGTGAATTGTTCGGCCACTCAGCGGTATTAGGGCAACAACCCTGCTAAAGGGGCTTTGGTGAAAATCCAGGAGGTGTCTGTCCCGACAACCGGCAGCCTCAGGTCACTCTGTCAATGCGTCAAAAAAATCTGCGGCAAACAGGGCGTTTTCCAGGTAGGGCTTGGGACCCTTCCCTCAATCAAATACCAAAGTATCTTCTGCAATAAGCAACATAAACAGCGATATACTGTACTTGCGCGGGAGGACGTCAGTTCAACCCGACCAGGGTGAAAGCCAATACAAGTACAAGTAAGTATTATTAGATAAGAATGCATGATATCATGTAACTGTGTGTAGGAACCTCTTAAAGAACAACTACGAAAAAACTGTGAATACAAACGTACAAGGAAAGCAATTCTCTAACCACTTAGCATAAAAAAAACATTAACGGGTTGGAATACCATAAAAATAAAATCAACCATTCCTCCATCCTCCTCCATCCCCCTTCTCTTTCTTCTTCTTCTTGTTCTTGTTATTCTTCTTCTTAGTAGTAGTAGTAGTCGTAGTAATTGGGTAAAATGATTTGGGTTCAAATCCAGTCCGAGAGTGTGCTCGTTTTACTTCATACTAATGCCCTTGTGGAAAACATTAATCTATCTCTTTAAATTTAGCTATTGTTAAATGTCATGGTATTTTTTACCCTAGGTAAAGGAATCTCCCTGAATTCAAAATCTGAGGTAAATTGTTCGGAAAAAACTATATCGCACAAGTGAACTGTTCTTCCGTGATCAGGTCATCCAAAAAATTATGACTGGTTTTACACAAACGTTTAACACTATCAGCAACTAACCGAGATAATTCATTGACTAACTAGTTAATAATCATTGATCAAGTCGATAGAGTGTTCGCTAATGACGCTTAACTGTCAGCATTATAAGATACGTATCAAAGGTGAAGTTGAGCAATCCAGGGAAAGGATTAGTAGCAATTGAATAGGAAGTCCTTGGGTCACCTACGGTAGCCAACTTTTCTAACTTATATTATTTCTACTTCGACAACTATTACTTCTTTTTCATTTCTCTCTCATCCTTTTTCTTGTTGCTGTTTTTCCTCCTTCTGTTCTTTTAGCATTTACTAAATTTACATTAAGAATAGAAAATTGGTTTCTATTCGAGAATTCGAGTTGAATCTGATTGCCAACATTCCTTGAAAATCAGCATCCAAATTCATACATTTTCCCTTATTTTAAACATATATCCACGGCGTCAGTCCTGCTTTTCCGGAATGCACCTGGTGTTCACGTCAGGTGGTTGGTATTGTGCCAACCGCCTGGTCCCGGTGCGGGGGTTCTTTTATGCAATACTTGCTTTGCAGGGCCAAGTTCATGTTACACAGGGAATGCCGATGGGATCAATAATTTTTTGTGATGGACGGGCATGTGTCTCTATTTGTGCCTAACCTCCCACATTAAAACAATCTTGGGTCAAGTCTATCCTGAATGGGAGTTTGGACAAGTATCAAACTCCTACCCAAGACGCTAGTATAATATAAGTACCTAGGCAAATAGTATTTTGTATTTGTTCATCTCATCGTGAGATCAAGTGGTAACATAAAAAAGTTTGCCTTATGCAAATCTTACAAATGAAAATGACCTAACTCAGGGGTGGGCAAACTTTTGGGTGGGAGGGATGGATAACATATTTACCAACCCCTCCGCCCAGCCAGGATATGACACAAGGTTAATTTTTAAGCGGAGTTTGACAGGTTTGAATTTAGAGTTTTCCTTCTACTAGACTAGTTGCCTCACCAAGGCTGAAGAACCTAGTCTGCCCTACTATTTACCCATAGCTGGAGGGAGAATAATTGGATTCATACCTTTCCCAAGGGTATTAGTGCTATGTGAAATGCAATCAGTCTCGTCCAGGATTTGAACTCGTGTCGCCGTTACACCACGGGCACGGGAGGGATGGATTACAGGGTTGTGAAGGATCAAAGGGCTGCATCTTTTAAAATCAAAATAATTTAGTCTCGATTCAACTACATATGTTTATGTTTTAATTTTGTAGAGGCTTCCGCATGTGTGACTAAATTGATTTGTTAGTCTTACATGGCGATGCTTGAAAATATTTAAATGTCTGTAATAAAACTATTGGTTAGACAGAAATATTTGAAAATGGGAGCAAACAAATGATTTCTACTAAGCAGAACTATAAGTGTTAGAATACTTGGAACCCTGCCTAGTCGGCTAGGAAGGGGGTCTGCAGAATACACATATTTCATCTCAGCAGAGATCTACCCCCCAACGAGTGTCCTGGATATGACACTAAACTATCTGATGCTGAGGTTCCAGTAATGCTGGAGCTTTGAGTAATGTGAGGAACCCCTTCATTGCCATCGCTCCCAGGTCCACTCTGGCCCGGAATGGTTGCACTTGATAGGACCCTATGAAGGGGTTAAATAGAACTGAACAGAATATTTAGGTTAAACTGAATTGTTTGTAATAGAACTGTTTGACTAAATTTAATAGCTTGAAATAGAAATGTTTTTGACAATCAGACAGTGTACTCATGCTAAACTGAATAGTTTTTGCATAAAAATGGATTTGGGGATAATAACCTACAATGGTTGATGTGCCATAAAACCCAACCAACCATACTTGGAACCATTTAATTGTGTGCAAACAATAATAATACTTGTGTACAAGAAAATCAGCTCTGAATCATTTAAAGATTAGATTACCTACAAACTATTATAAATTTAATTACCATGACCAGAAAATCCAACAAACATTGCGTGTCACATACGGAACCACTGGTTAGCTATTTCCAACTTATAAAGTCTCATCAGTAGTCTATAACTTGATCGCTTCCACTGGAGATCGAACCAGCGACGATAGAATGCTGAGCCAAAACTCTACCACTAAGCTACTGGTCCACATCGCTGAAACTAACTAATTATTGTAAATGCGCTGCTAATCAACTTGATGTGTCTTGTAAATTTCATGGGTACTCTTACAGAGGACACGATCATCTTCAGGGCTACGTCTCCCTAACAGGATCGTTTAGTGGTTCCGTATGTCACGTTCAGTGTTTGCTGGATTTTCTGTTCATGGTAATTCAACTTATTACATAATTCCTCTTTCTAAATGAAAATGTATTGTTGCATACTCATATGCAGATTCATGCATAAACACAACGACACAATGAAGACGAGCGACACAGTTCTTTTAGAAAAAATATACCTCTCACTTTATTTGAAAGTGTTGTGTGTGAGAAGGAGTTGGAGACCGAACAAAACTGTAACATACTGACCCCCACTCTTATGTCCATCAGCGTTATGTCTTTCTCGTTCTCCAGGGTTGCTCACTGCTGGGTGCTGGCTTTCTCTATCACATCTTGTCACCAACAGGTCTGATCTCCAAACTAACTGACTTCCTGTTTTCACCTCGTTATTTGATAGGTCAATCGCGCTCTCAATATCTCCCCATAACTGGCCATTGGGATGTGTCACTTCCGCTATCCTTGGAATGGCATTTGATTGTCATCGAGCGGAAATAACTGTCATGCAGTTCACAGGTCACTCTCTTCCGGTGCATCAGTCTATGACTGTACCGCGGGATTTTACTTTGTCCCATATTGTCAGCCAAACTCGCCCACGCCAATGGAATATGCACTTCCGCCGTCTTTGGAATGGCATGTTTGGCGGGGTCGAAGGTCAATATACTGCAGTATACTTTCAAACAATTGACTTACAAATCATATGTTTAACCAATTGACTGCACACAAACAAATGATCTCTGGTTCATTTAAAATATCAAATACAAACTATTCACTAAAAACATCATACATGATATGTATGTTGTATAGCAATAGTTTTTGGTGATGTCCGAAATAATAATACAGATACAAACACACAATACAAATGCAGGCGGATTTTGTTCAGGCACGAACTGTTTTATTAACTTCTGACTTCGGTTCTTCGACACGAGGAGAGACACACAATTCTGAAAAGTCTTACGTAATCATACTATGCTAACCCCACCCCCAACGTTCGGCACATCTCGTGGTATTTAAGATCTCAATTCATTTCTGCCGGTAGAGATCCGAAAAACTCAAATCTTCGACTCAATGGCCGATTTCCCAACGCGCGGCGCATCTTGTGATGTTTACGATCTCTTTCGGTAGAGATCCGAAAAACCCGATTACATCTTCAATGGCCCAAATCCAAATCTCAACTCAATGGTAGAGAACTCAACCCTCAACTCCTTAGTCCAATGTCAACTTCTCAACTGAATCATTTTCAAAATTCTTAAATTCTCAGGACCATCTCTTCCGGGCATGACATCATCCACACTCCAGCTCCATTTCCTGTCTGGGCTTTATTATGACAATGATGATCATTATATCCTTTGCGCACGAGCGTAAAACTATACCCAATTACTGTGCACCTGAACTTATAACCCGAATAGTATAAAACCTACCAAACTGAATGATAAAATATAATTAACGAAAAGTGATTATTAAAAAAAATTCCTTAATTATATAACGTGTATAAAGATGATTTAATATGAAATAACCTCAGAAGGCTTGACATATCATAAAATCCAACAAAAAACAGACTTTTTCAAGCGTCTGGATAATTTCCTCTTAATAAAGGTCTTTACCCACTAAACAGTCGTTCAAAATGGCTTCCATGAATTCATCCAAAATATACTTGATCTTCTGGAATTCAAAGGGTTAATTAGATGGAATGTTCGAGTGACTATTTAATCGAACCAGAGTCAAATATACAAACAACTGAATGTTGACCAGACAAATAATATAGGGACACACAAAAAAACTCTCTAAAAAATCTGACACAAAATTCTTTGTTGAATAATTTCATCTGCAGAGGGGATGGGTAAGTTCATACCTTACCATCCTATGGATCTGAATGGATCATGATGTGATTGGGTGGGGTAAAATATATAGATATAACGTGGTTTAACTTAAATCTCACATCTACGAAGTAGATTGTTTGAGGTTTGTAGGATTATTTAGCTAACCGCTGCTCCATTAAAAGACGTTCTACACCTCAGTGATTTCTGATTATCCTAATTATATTTGTATAAGACGCACTATTTTTCTTGATTTTTCAGCTCAGAGATTAAAGGTGCGTATTTAGACTTGGAGATTATGTAATTCACTTATTTCCGGCCACAAGCTTCACATTATTCGACACTGAATGGCTTAAAACATGCTACATCAATCATCCAAACTAGAATGTGTATATATTTTGATTTTTTTCTCCTTATGTGAGCTTACTTTCGTCGTAACCTTGTTGCATTTTTGTGTGGACATCTCGATGCGATTGCTCTAAATACTGCGTAAAATTTGTTTTGGTAAATAGCATACAAAGCTTCATGGGTTATTTAATGCCAGAATATCCTCCTAGAAGAATATCAGTGTAAAGTCTTTATATTTGAGGTAATGGATACTTGCTAGGTATGGACTATTACCAAGATGAATCGATAAGATGAATGATGATTAAAGACAGAGGGAGAACGAACATCTGCTGCTATGCCTGGTACATTCCTTTTATTGACCAAATCCCCCGGATGTAGTAGGGGCCGTAACCCCTGTGGCATCAGAGGTTATTTCCCTTTTGTTAGTTAGGATATTACAATCAGTAATACTTCTTAACCCATAACTTCGAGGATAGAAAGGCTCATACCTTTTCCAAGGGTATTAATCTAAATGCATGTGGAATAGCGCGACAAGGATTCGAACCCTGTAACCTCGAAGCCGCAGTCCCACACTTCAGCTATTGCACAACATAAATTTTGCGTTTTAAGACATGACACAAACTGTATAAATTCTTATTTTTAGTCAATACAATCCGATGAAAAGTTTTTCAGATGCAAAATTCGGATTAAGTTTAGCCGCTACAAATTCTAAAATATGGGTGCCTATAACAGAGAGAAATGAAATTCTTTCCTCTGTGAATGGAATCGAAGGCCTTGGTAAAGTCGACAAATATTAGTGTCGCTTGTAGGTTTTTTGCCCGTACACCTTCAAGGATTCTACCTTCAAGAATTTCTTCGTCCTTAGTAAAGAGTGCGTGCTATATATGAGTGTGTGTTATACACAAATAATTCAAAAAAAAATTTCAGCGTTCTTGGGTGCTGTGTACCATTTTTCATAAATTGATTTTTGTTTAATAGTAGATTAATGTTTGTGGATTATTCAATGCCAAAACCGTCCTTGTGGAAGTGGTACTATTTAATCCACAGATTGGAGGATAACGAGGCTGATACCTGTTCAAGATTCGAAAGTGAATGTGAATTGAGTTCGAACCCGCCAATTATATTATTATAGTCCAGTACGTTAACCACTACGCCAGAGGGACTCCCCCTGTTTGTTTTCTAGTGATAGAATTTCATGAGCGTTAATATTTATCGCCATTTTGGAGCTACTGATTAAAGAGAAAGAAAGAAAGAAAGAAAGAAAGAAAGAAAGAAAGAAAGAAAATATAATCCATTTTGGTTCATTGTTTTTTTGCAGCCGAAGAGAACGATGAAGTGAAAGTCTTTTTTACTTCCAGGTTCTTTCTTTCTTTCTTTCTTTTTTTTCTTTTCTTTTCTTTCCTGTTAAGAACAGGTAGTCTATTTTTACTGTAAAATTTTAAACAACGTTTTCGTCTCTCTCTCTCTCTCTCTCTCTCTCTCTCTCTCTCTCTCTCTCACACACACACACACACACATACACACACACAGCCTCTCTTTCCCTCTCTCTCTTTCTCTCTTTCTCTCACACACAGTCTCTCTTTCTCTCTCTCCGTATAGTTTCCTTTTCTCTCCTAATTCATCTCTCAGACTCTATCTTTATTTGCCAATCTCTTTTAGTCTCCTTTCTCTCACAGTTTTCTTTCTCTCTCATTCACGCTATTTCTACTCCTCTCTATCTCCTTTTTAAAATCTCAATTAATCCCTCTCTGTCTCTCTTGGACTCTATCTCTGTCTCTGTCTCTGTGTGTCTTCTTTTCTCTTCTTTTATTTCTTTAATCGACAGAGAGCTTTAAATAAGACTCCAAAAGCAGAACACATATTTTGTTTTGTCGATCCAAAATGGCAGACTTAATGAATACACGGGTCAACCAATCATTTCCCGACAAAACTATAACACACATCTTATTTTTATATTCTGTAAAGTTTTTTCTTTCTGTTTTCTTTCTTCTTTTTTTTTTTAATTAATTAGAAACGATTTCTGTTCAACCAAGACTCTGAATGAGACTGATGACCTAATCAGCTCAAGAGTTAGCGATATATTTTTTTTTTCATTAATTCTGTGTGCTATTCTCGGCTTTCCATTCCGACAATAGGCTTTTAAGGTAAATCAATTTTATTGTTGCAAGCTTCTGTTTTTGTTTTTGTTTTTTGTTTTTTTTTTGTGTGTGTGTTTTTTTTTGCTTATTTTTTTCTTTTTTTGTTAATTTTTTGTTCAATTTGCTCGACCAAAAAGGTCCCCTTCCACTGACGGATGTATACACATAAGTATAAGCCTATTGCCTGACATGTTGCAAAATCTTTGTTTGAAATTTCCAAATATATTTTCGATTTAAGTAGTCAATAATTAATATTGAATTAAGAAGAAAAGAAAAGCTCGAATCGTGACAGAAATAGTTAAACAAACGCGACGAACCGTGTTCAAATTCAACACGTAGCTGTTTATATTTCACTTCGTGGAAAGGACCTGAATCTTATGTGCATCCCCTCCTTTAACTTTGATTGATTTAATTGAGTTTAACGGCACGTCAACCTGTCTTTGGTTATTTTATGCCAAGACGTCAGGGAATCGTGTTCACTGTACGTTCATATTTACATTTTTGTTCGTTTTGTTGGGTTATATGGCATATCAACCATTGTTGGTTATTTAATGCCAAATTCTGTTTTTACATATATATTAAATATTCATGATTTGTTTAACTTGGTTTTATGGCATATAAACCATTGTAGGTTATCTATTGCCAAATCCTGTTTTTACATATATCTCAAATATTCAGTATTTGTAAAGTCATTTTGTTTATAATTTTTTTTAACGGGCCTAAGCTCATCCTTATGAACACAATTATATTCTTTCAAGTATTTCTATCAAACACAAATATTTCTATTTACTGTTAATAATATGCTTGCACGCGGTTAAATGGTTTCAAGTATTGCTATGAAACAGTAACAATGTAACATCAGTCAATTCTGCACACATTGAAAAACCTACAAGCGACATTACTATTTGTCGACTTCATCAAGGCCTTCGATTCCATTCACAGAGGGAAGGTGGAACAGATCCTACTAGCTTACGGCCTACCAAAAGAAACCGTAGCAGCAATAACGATTCTCTATAGAAACACCAAAGTGAAAGTACGTTCACCAGATGGAGACACACAATACTTCGACATTGTAGTAGGAGTACTAAAAGGGGACACGCGAGTTGCATACCTCTTTCTCATCTGTCTAGATTGCGTGCTTAGAACATCGATTGATAAAATCAGAGAAAACGGCTTCGAGCTGACAAAGAAAAGAAGCAGAAGATACCCTGCAAAAACAATTACCGACACCGACTACGCCAATGACATAGCGATACTGGCAAATACACCAAACCAAGCCGAAACACTACTGCATAGTCTGGAACGAGCCGCTGCAGGCATTGGCCTCCATGTCAATGCACACAAAACGGAATATATGTGCAATAATCAAACAGGCGACATCTCCACATTAGACCGAACCTCTCTGAAACTGGTAGACAAATTCTCCTACCATGAAAGCAGTGTCTCATCATGGTCGAATGGTTAAAGCGATGGACTGCGGAATCGTAGTAAGTGAGTTCGTACTCCAGTCGCGCTATTATATTCACTTTCGGGCAAATACCCTTGGAAAGGTACGAACCCCCTTATCCTCCCAGCTATGGGTTAAATAGTACCACTACTGTTCTTCTAGGAGAATGGCTTTTGCATTAAATAACCTACAAAGAGTTGATATGCCATTAAACAAAGAAACCAAACCAAACCAAATAATTTAATTTAGTATAAGTCAACAGAGTTAAAATGGTCCCAAGTATCGCAATGTATCATTAACAATTCAATTAAACATCAGTCATTTGTTTACTCACAATTAAATAATCAAATAATTCTATTTCTAACAATTCAATTTAGTATAAATCATTTTTTTGCACACAGTCAAACAGTTCTATTTAACCAATAGATAGGACCCTATCAGGTACTACCACTCCGGGTCAGAGTGGACCTGGGAGCAATGGAAATGAAGGAGATAATCTGCATTCCCTAAAGCTCCAGCATTTCTGGATTATTTCATTATTTAATGCCATAGTCAGGACACACGTTGTCAGAGGAGAGGCTTACACCTCTGCAGAAATGCAGTTGGTGTATTCTACAGCCTCAGCCGACTGGGTTGACATTTCTTATGTAGATGGTCACACTTCTATTATAGATATCTACTCAATAGGAAATTGCTAATGACGACACTGGATCAGATGACACAGGGCATTCCCAAACTGTTTACAACAAAAAAAAAGGAAGTGATATATTTATACTTAATCAGCTGCGATATTCATTTACATAGGCACGGAGAGATGGTGCAATGGTTATCATCGAAGAAAAAAGATTCGATGGACAGTGTTCAAATCCTGGCTAAGGCTATTTGTATTTTGCTTCAGGTCAATATTTTTTAGAAATTCGTGATTCAATCTCTTCTCTATTCAACTGTAAGTAACTTAGTCATTTTATCAATAAATCTGTCTCGACGAAGGTAAATGTTTGATTAATTCATTTCAAAGGAATGTCAACCCATCTATGTTTTTTTACAGAATCGCACTCTGACATTTTTATTTTCGTGTATTTGTCTCTTGAAAGGTGCTTTTTTTTTGCACACGGTCCCATCAAATATGAATGATTTTAAACAGATTTTTTGAACCCTAGATAGAACCTTAATAGGCACTATCCATCCGGGTCAGAGTGGACCTGGAAATAATGCCAATAAAGAGGTACTCCACACTCCTCAGATTGCAAGAATTAGAGCCTTACCATGAGATTCAGTTTAGTGTCATACCCGGGTCACATATTTTGTGTAGAGTCTTAATCCCCAGTATTGGATACAGTCAGTGTATTCTAAAAACTAACCATAAAGCCCAAAACACAAAGCCCTAACCATAAAGTGCTTACCATAAACCCTAACCAAGAAGCGCTAATCGTAAAGCCCCAACCATAAAACCCTAACCATAAAACGCTAACCATAAAGTCCTAACCATAAATTGCTAACCATAAACCCTAACCAAGAAGCGCTAATCGTAAAGCTCTAGCCAGTAAGCGCTAACCATAAAACCTTAACCATAATGCCCTAACCATAAAGTGCTAACCATAAACCCTAACCAAGAAGCGCTAATCGTAAAGCCCTAACCATAAAGCGCTAACCATAAACCCCTAATCATAAAGCCCTAACCATAAATTGCTAACCTTAAACCCTAACTAAAAAGCGCTAAATGTTTAGCCCTAACAATTAAGCGCTAACCATAAAACCCGAACCATAATGCCTTAACTATTAAGTGAAAAACCTCTGACATCAAAGCCTAAGCAATTTTTCAGCACTGCTCTATCCTTCTGTTATCAACTCATAAAAAAATTGTGACTAGTTTTGCGCAAGTCTTCACCGCTATTAAAAAACACACCAGTGGAGTTCATTTCCTCAGGTTTTACCGAGTTAATCGGTTACATCGAATCGAAGGACGAACATTATTATTTATCAAATTAAAACCACTAAAAGAGAGATGATTATTAGGGGGCACGGGCTTAAGAACTATTGTTAGATATAAAATATATCTGAGAATATTTGTGTGCAAATTTCAGTTTTAGATGGTTGACATAATAAATAAGAAGGCAGAAAACAAAATCAGTGAGCTGAATTCATATTCCGGCCAAGACTGTTCGAATTGTTTCTTTTGCGATTTCTATGACTCCAACGACCCTGAGGATAAAAAATAAATAGACAAGGGTATGCTCTCTAGGAAACACCTCGAGAGAAGAATGACTTTGAATTCAAACCAAAAAGCTTGAATCCTTAAATCAATCTGACGTAGTCTTTAAATTATTTGGGTAAATCTTCATGACATATATATATATATATATATATATATATATATATATATATATATATATATATATATATATTTGTGTCTGTGTGTGTTGTCTAAAGAAAGGGCAAGACCAGGAGAGCATGACATTAGGAATGTCAGGAAGATTTACCCATATATATATATATATATATATATATATATATATATATATATATTGTTTAAAAATCAAGAGATTTAGAAATTGTATTCTATAATAGATTTATTTGGCTAATTGAAACTTATCAGATGGATTTGAAATGGAATTTGCTTACTTTTTATTTTTTCCGTTATATAACCTTGTAATCTGTTATACATAAAAACACTAATTGCTGCAAAATTTGCCTTTTATTTACAGTTTTTGTCGGTATTAATTTTGTGCATTTCATATTAGCAACCTAATTTCAGGTCTGAGTTTTATTTGAATGTCATGGAGGGAATTTAGAAATTTAGTCTAATTCTAAAACTTTCTCTTTTTACAATTTCCAAAAAATCTTTTTTTTTAAATTTATAAGTAATATTTCAGCGTATTCAACTATTTACTTGTTTCAAAGAACTATTCATCTCTCTTTATATTTAATTTTAGATTTTATAATGAGACTCTTGTCAACGTTTTTTTTAATCATTTGTTTTAGTTCTGATTATAAATTTTTGTTATAGTTATTAATTTAATTTTTTTATTTCATCATTTAAGGAATTAATTTTTTATTAAAAATTATTATTAACAACTTAGGTTGTAAATAGAAGTGTATAAGAATTAATCCAGATAATTATCTTAGTTAAAAATATATCAACTATACCTTTATTGTTTAATTCTCAATATCTATATAATAAAAATTATCTATACGTTTGTTTAACACGTTTTGAAGTTAAAAGTTATTTGATATCATGTTGAATATTTATTCTTGTGTCTACATTTACTTATGAATACTTTTTTTTCATTAAATATATTAATAAAATTTTAATATTTTACAATACTAAGTTTTTCATGTAGGCATAAATTACACCTACCTTGTTAACTACTTGTTATAGATGATCTTTTAAATTTCCCAATTTATTATTGAGGTTAATTCATGGACCTTTATCTTACAGTTTTCATATATATATATATATATAATTATAGGATGAGCGATAAGCATATGAGTAATTATCTTGTCTGATTTGATTCTGTTCTGTATACGACCATCTAAGCACTCCATCGTTGTTTTGTCATTATATATATATATATATATATATATATATATATATATATATATGTAACGCAAATTGTACGTTGAATTTTCTTCTTTCGCGTTGTAGATATATTCGTTCTCTATGAGAGTATTTTTTTTATATGTATATCCTGATAGATCTATATATTAAGAACCATACATCAAGCACTCTCTTCTATATATGCATATTCCAAACTCATCGTCTCTGGACACTAGCAAATATATATATATATATATATATATATATATATATATATATATATAACTGCCGAAATAAATATAATATAGTTTTCTATGCACAAAAATTAGAGACTAATATCAACTATGAAATTAAAAAAATGTAAATTCACTCACGATTTTGACTTTCATATACCATATTTACCAACCCCTCCGCTCGGGCAGGATATGACACAAGGTCAATTTTTAAGCGAAGTTTAACAGGTTTGAATTCAGAGTTTTCCTTCTCCTAGTCCAGTTGCCTCACCAAGGCTGAAGAATCTAGTCTGTCCTACTATTTAGCCATAGCTGGAGGGAGAATAATTGGATTCATACCTTTCCCAAGAGTATTAGTGCTATGTGAAATGCAATAAGTCTCGTCCAGGATTTGAACTCGTGTCGCCGTGTCCATTTCCTACGGCGATAACCATAACACCACAGGCACCTCCTTTCATGTACCCAATGTTTGGTTAAATTTTATCCAAAGTTTTATCGTATATATATATATCTATACATATATATATATATATATATATATATATTACTCCTCATACACATTTGAACGGAGATATTTTTCTCTAAATCAATGGTATTTTCAAGTTAAACCACGCAACGCAGCTCAATAAGAAACAACCATTATTGCAATCAACGTATTTCAACGTGCAATTGAAAGTTTCTATCTGCAAAAGAAATGTTTAATAGATCTGAATTGTTGAATCAACAAAAACGCTTTGATATCATTTTAAAATCTATTTTCCAAAGTTTCACAATTTCTTATAGTAAATTTATTTCAAATTGGTTGCCCAAGATGTAGATTAATTCACGTCTCACTCGGTACAGAATCCTTAATGAACTTCAGCAGCTTCGAAAATAAAAACAGATTTTCTCCTTGTTCAAATATTTATGAGCAGCATTTGTTCCATAGGGAATGCTTTTTAACGTTGAAAAATTTATTGTGCATACGACGATGTCATTATATGTGTCATCATCAGAATGAATGAAGCGCTTCACGTGTTTGTTTAATAAAAATCGTTACCATAATATCACGTGTTACATAAACAGTTCTTTGTATAATAGTCAAGCATTCTTTCTTTTCATCTCCCTTTGATATACATTCACGCGTATGCGTGCTTGCTCTTACTTGCTGCATTATTTTCAAAGCAAAGGCAATTTACTCGTCACTCAATTGCTTCGTGTTTGTCTTTATTCTGATTGGTCAGTGCTTGGGGCCTATTTTAGTTTCTTTTCGAAACATTTTTTCCCCGCTGTCGCTATTTAAGTCTTCAGTAATTGATTTGCATTAATTTTGTCTTTACTTTCTTGACAGCACTTTTTTTTTTACGGTGTAATCTTTTCAGCAACGTGATTCTTTTAACTCGATAAACGACAATGGTTTTGATACTCAATGAACTAAATAACAAATACAATGAATTTAGATCATTCACTGCTACTTAATGCACATAATAAGGTTCTAAACATGCTATAATGTGAGCTATTTCGATGTTTATTTACATCGTCCTCGGAATATTAAAATCCATGGAATATACGTAAGAGTAGGAATATTAAATATTTTTCTTGTATATTGTTTTTTAGGGGTATTGCCTGCCGGCTGAGATAGTTGTGTGTCTTTTGCGGGTTTAAATACTGATATTTTGTGGCAGATTCAAATCCCTTGGAAGGTGAATGAAAAGCAAGCCCTTATCTCGATTAAAAAAAAACAAAAGCAAAAAACTTGACACTCTATCCAAATGAGATTGGTTTAATAAATGCTATGAATTTTAAAAAATTCATTAAAATTTGGTTATTAAGTAATAACAGAATGGGTTTGTTGGAATATCCGTCATTTATTATTGTTGGCGAGGCTGCTGTTGCTGTTCTTCTTCTTCTTCTTCTTCTTCTTCTTCTTCTTCTTCTTCTTCTTCTTCTTCTTTTGAGGTTTCCAAGCTGATATCGGTCCCCTCTTTTTTTTTTATTTCTATTATTTTTTCCAAATCCTCATGGGTCTTCTTCTTCTTCTTCTTGTAACGCCATGACACCAGATCAAAATTTGTAACATTACGCAGCATAAATAGAAGGTTGTAACGTTCTGCTTCTCAAATGGATGTCTGAACTGTTACGGTTTCAAAAGACGTTTGTATTACTACTACTATATCAAATAGACGCTTGTACCAAGACGGTTCTCGGCAAACCCTTGTAGCGCTACGTCTTAAGAGTCAGTCGGACCCTGTTGTAACCTCCACCGTAATTAAAAGAAAAAGTGATGAATAGATAAAACTCCGTCTTGGTTCACTAATACAAATGATTATTTGCCATTACATTTTTAATGAGTCGACTGCTTTATCTTGACAAAGAGAAATAAAATGTTGTGAAGCGAGAAAGAGAAAGAGAGGGGGGACAAACGAAGACCTTGATATCAACTTTCTCGTTCTTTGTGGTAGTTCTAGCACGTGCTTGTTTGTGGGGTCTGTCTTTACAGCTTCGCGTCTAGTGTGAGGCTCCATAATGGGTGCTATAATTTTAAGCCGTCTTCACATCGTCGTGGCTGGTGTTCAACTGACGTCTTTACATTGTCGTGTCTGGTCCCAACTCCCCTAACGTTATTTCCCGTTCGAGTTTCCTTATAGACAATCAGATCTCGTCGTCAACTTGGTGCGGTTACATTTTTTATTTTTAACCCGGACATCCGCTGCTATGATGACCTGGATTTTGGGAACCTAGCATTCTCTTTCCTATTTCTTCCTCTTTTATCATCGTGCCTCTCTCTCTCTCTCTCTCTCTCTCTCTCTCTCTCTCTCTCTCTCTCTCTCTCTCTCTCTCTCTCTCTGTGTTTCTTTGATTGCCTCGATTATCTTTCTCATATACGGTCCTTTCTTTTTCCCTGCCTTGTGGTTGACAATCAAACAATCATCAGGAGTCCCTAATTATTTTACATTTTTCTACTTTTTTTTGAGTTCTCTAACCTGATATTTGCGTCCTATTCTTTTTACGATTTATCTTTTCAAATCCTCATGGTTGTTGTTGTTGTTGTTGTTGTTGTTGTTGTTGTTCTTCTTCTTCTTCTTCTTCTTCTTCTTCTTCTTCTTCTTCAACATACACACACACACACACACACACACACACACACACACACACACATATATATGAAAACAGGTAAATATGGTTGTTAAAACCACACTTACACTTATTGTATATCCCAAAATCCAAACCAAGCAGCTATAAAGACTAAAATATCAAACATTGGCCTAATGAGTAGAATGTTCGCCAATGGTCCGGGAGACTGGGGTTCAATCCCAGGTCGAGTAATACCAAAAACTAAAAAAATGGTACTTGATTCCGCCTTGCTTAACGCTCAGCATTATAAGGTAAGCATCAAGGGTAAAGTGAAGCAATCCAAGGAATGGAGTACTACCCTCCCCTACACCTCGGTGTATTAGCTATTGAAAAAGGAGCTTTTGGGTCATCCTCGATTAAGGTCGACAAATTTACTTATTTTTACTTACATTTTAGCGCATAAATATATCTTTTCTCCCACATAGTGACATACACAATGATCTTTTACACAGAGAAAATATATCGGCAAGAGTTTGGCAATACAAACAGCAACATTAAATTTATGAATATTTCTTTCTTGTTATAAATATTGGAAAATAGTTACACTCTAATATCAACTTTTCTCACAAGAAAATACTTCATAATTTCTGTTTTTCAAGAAAATTTGTCCTCGATTTAACGAAAGAGATTTTTTTTAATTTGTAGGTAAGTGTCTTATTCAATCATTTACACACTTTCTCTTAAAAACATTCACAAACACATGCAAACACACACACAATTCAGGGAAGGAGTAACACTCTCCCCTACACCACAGTGTAGTTGCTTTTGAAAAGGGAACCTTCGGGCTACCCTTGACTAAGGTCGCCAACTTTATTTACTTGTAACTACTAATTTTCAAACTTCCATTTGTCTCGCAGGTCTTGTCTCTCCTAGTCAAACTAAATCTGGGATCATTGCTAAAAAAAAAAGGATACTCCACACCATACAGAGTTTCAGAACTGTAGCTTCAGAGTCATGCTCATGATGCATTCGTTCTACTACAACGAAGTGCAAAACAGTTGTCGACCTGACCAAGAAAAGACGGCCCTATCGGCTCGAACTGTAAAATACACCGACTGCGTATCAGTAGAGAGCTAAGACACCTCCATTAAAACCATCTGATGGAGAGATTGCAGTCCAGGAACTTTTGAGAATTCATTGATATCATTCCAAGGTCCACACAGAGCCGGAGTGGTTGTACTTGTTAGGATCCCATGTAGAAATCAAATAGCCCAGTCTGACCATTTAACTGTGTGCAAACAAATGAATGATATTAAATTGAATTGTTAATTCTAAGTAACAATACTTGAAACTTTGATTTACGCAAACAAATAATAAGTATTGAATTGAAGTTTTGGCGTTGGACAGCAATACTTGAAGCTTATTAACTTTGTGCCAACAAATGATTAATACAAGATAGAACTATTCATGTTAAATAGCTATACTAGGAACGATTTAACTGTATACAAACAAATGATTAATACGAAATACTTCGGTTCGTTTTAAATAGGAATACTTGAAATCATTTAATTATCTTCAAATAATCCATTAATATTAAGTAAAATTATTAATGTTAGATAGAAATACTTGCAATCGTTTAATTACGTAAAAAGTAATGAGCTTTGGCTCGTTTAAGAATGTAACCTATGAACTATATGTTTACAAACTATATATATCTAATATATGTATAAACAGGATTTGGTATCAAATAATCTACAAGGTTTGATATGCTATAAAATCCAATCAACCAACGGCAAAAAGAGTGATATAGAGACGTACAAGCTATTCAATATGCCAAGGTTTAATATATATATATAAAAGTAAGTAAAGTTGGCGACTGTTGTTGAGGGCTACCCGAAGGCTCCCTTTTCAATAGCTACTACACCGAGGTGTAGGGGAGAGCGCTACTCCTTTCCTTTGATTGCTCCACTTTACCCTTGAAACGTACCTTAAAATGCTGAGTATTAAGCAAGGAGGTATCAAGTACCACTTTTTGAGTTTTTGGTATGACTCGACCTGAGATTTAAACCCAGTCTCCCGAGCAATTTGCGAACACTCTACCACATAGTGAATGAGCCGGTCTATAAGTAAAGTTGGTGACCCTAGTCGCGGGCTACCCAAAAGCTCCCTTTTAAATAGCTACTACATAAAACTACTATATATATATATATATATATATATATGTATATATATATATATATATATATATATATCTTCCAAATTTTTAAAAACCTTCCAAAGTTCTTTATTTTAATGCGTTTGTTTACTTGGTCGAACTGAGAACTTTTTAGCAGCAATGTAATTGATAGAAGGGTATTTACATAACTTTGTTAGTCCCTTTGTGCGGACGCAGGATGTAGTTTGGAAAATCTCCCAGGAGGGATGGGTGATAGGGACAGATGGAGAAAGAGAGTCAGGGAAATCCATGCTAGCAGTGCGACTTGATGATGATGATGATGATGCTACACCGAAAATTTTTATTTCTACCATTTCTTAGGAGTAAGGCTTAGTTTTCGGTGTCTATGTATTCTTCAAGTTGCAGTTGTACTCGGCTGCATGGTACGATTGAATGTTCCGTGGTATAATGATCATCGTCGTAGGAAATAGATATAGCGACGCGAGTTCAAATCCTCGACCAGACAGTTTGTATTTCACATAGAACTAAAACCCCTTGGGAAAGGTATACATCCGATTATTATCCCTTCAGCTGGGGGTAAATAGCTGGGAAGGCTGGGTTCTTTAGCCTTGCTTAGGCAACCAGACTAGAAAAAGGAAACATCTAAATTCAAACCTGTAAAACTCCGCTTAATATTTAACTTTGTATCACATCATGCTCGTATGGAGGGTTAAATGCGATTAGCGATTAGCGCAATAGTTATCGCTGTAGGAAGTGGAGTCAGTGCTCCGAATCAAAAAGTTCTACGCTAGTCTGTTTGCGTTTCATTTTGCCCTTGGGAGGGGATGAATCCATTTCTTATATAAATAGTCGGATAGAATTAGTTTTAGTATCCTTCGTAAAGCAACTAGTCTGGGAGAAAGAAAACTCTGACTTCAAACCAGCTGTAGTCCGTTTAAAAATTAACTTAATATCGCATTCTGTCCATAGTGGAAGGGTTGGGTAAATGCATACATGGTAAAATCAGAAATATGCAGGTTGTCGTGAGTTTAAATCTTGAACGAGATTGCACACATTAATAATGCCCTAATACCCTGAATATATATATATATATATATATATATATATATATATATATGTATATAATTTTTATATGCATTTCTATAACTTTGGTGGCGTGAAAGCAAAAAACATATGATGCAATTTGTAAATAAAAAATATTACACAAACTGATATCTGGGGAAAAAATTAAATCACAAAAGAACCCTAAAAACAATAAAAAAAAAAAACAATCGGCACCGCAATGTATACCAAGAGAAAAAATATGTACAACCAACCATTCTTTCTCCAGCTATTGGTAAAGAGTTGGGCTGACTGTAGTCTTAAACAGGTCTAAACAAAAAAAAAAAAAAAAAAGGGAATCTCTAAAAACAAACATGTTAAACCCCGTTAAAAACTGACCTTGAGTCACATCTTGCTATTGGAAGCAGCCTGAAATTATGACCTGTTGTTGGGGTGCATGGAATATATTACGTGGGGTGGGGAACAGACCCACAAAAAGAGGTACTCTGGTTATTATACTAAACTTTATCTGATAGTGAGACTCCTATTCTACAAGCCTGTGGTGTGGGATGTACTTCAACATGGCAATTACTCTCTTTTATATCCAGATCCGGAGTGTTTCTATCTATTTTGTCCCGTTTACAGATCATTAAAAAAATTTTCGTATTTGAAAGGACAGTGTGAAAACAAAAAAAAATCCTAAGAAAAACATTGACATGCCGTAAAAATGAGTCAATTAAACATAGACTGACTTTTTCCATATACAGGGTGGAACGATAAAATTGTGGTCCTAAAGAAAACAATACAACAGCTTTATTTTAAAACTTTTATTGAAAAAATCAACTCAGGTAACTTGATTATGTAGTAGAGCTGACATCTATTCAATGTAGCCGCCTTTAGCCTCAATCACCACCTCGATACGGATCCGGAACTGGGAGCATGCCTTTTCCACAAGCGCCGCGTGCGGAAGCTCGGTGAATACTCTGTGGATTGCGGCGATCAGGCTGGCTTTGATGTTGTGGGAGGTCATGTTGGTGATGTTCTCGACGTATGATCAAACGAAGTAGTCCAGCGTGTTCAAGTCCTGAGAGGAGAGGGCCAGTGAGAGAAGTTGTAGCATTCCTTCTGAAGCCAAGCCTGGGTCTCTTTGGACTTGTGGGCCGGCGCCAAGTCCTGCTGCCACACCCAGGGTATGCCACCGGCCACCTGATTGCACCAGGGGATCACCACACTCTTCGGCACATGCAGGTACACTTTGGTGTTGACTTTCAAGCCGACTTCGAAGATGTGAGGTGGCATGATGTAGCCCTCACTTAAAACCACACCAAAGACCATAACTGTAGCCGCAAACTTTGTTTCCATCACCCTGGGCACGTCCCTGTTATTCGTGGCGATCCATCGATGGTTCTGGCGGTCATAACTTGGATCGGTAGAGTGTATGAGTTGTACAGCAGCACATCTCCGATCTCGCTCGTTGAACATTGTGTCACTTTCAGACTTGATAGAAGGCTCCTATTGCTCTTGGGATTTGTACACAACTGGCCAACTAGTAGATGGTCAGCAACATAAAAAGAAAACAGGTTTTCATTAAATGGAAATGGAATCATGTCGTCTTTTCTAGGGCGACAATTTTTTTGTTCCACCCTATATATATATATATATATATATATATGCATCCTCTACTGGTCCAGTCGGCTGGGGCAGTAGAATACACCGATTGCTTCTCGACAGAGGGGTAAAACTAACTCCCGCAACGAGGGTCCGGGATACGACACTAAATAATATGATGGTGAGGGTCCAATAATGCTGGAACTTTGGGGAATGTGGATTATCTCTTTATTGCAATCGCTCCTGCGTCTACTCTGACCCGGAATGGTAGCACCTGACAGGGTCTTATCTGTGGGTTAAATAGAAATTAACAGTGTACTTATGCTAAACTGAATTGTTTGAAATAGAATTTCTTATATGTATAAAAATGGATTTAGTATTAAATAATCTAAAATGGTTGATGTACCATAAAATCAAACCAAACAAAGAAAATATAATCATAGATGCATTGCTATATAATCAAATGATAAGCTTCCATTGTGCAGTTGTTTATCACTTGCATAAAATCCTTTGTAACAAGTTCATATACACAGTTTGTTTTACATAAAACACTTCCCATGAATCACGTGTTCCTTCTTTTTTCTTATCTTTACGCCCTGAAGAGTTCCTTTTTTGATCTTCTCTTCGATTTTGTTCTCGTTGATGCAAACATATGTATTTGTTCCCTTAATAATTTCTTCGAATTCTTTTTTACCTTTTTTTTATTCTTATTTTTATTTATTTTTCGCTTTCTTTCTCCACGTGGGAACACGATTATCGGTCAGCCTGTTACAATAAGACATTTCGTTAGAGATATTCAACTTTGGCTTCAAAGCCAACCACGTGACTTTAAGCCAGCCAATCATAAGCAATGATCAGCTGTATTTACTCTTTAAAAATCGATATGGCTAACTGAGTGAATTTCCTTCTACTCCTTTAAAACAAACTACGACCGTTGGTTATCTCTACAACAAATAGAGAGAGAGAGAGAGAGAAAGAGAGAGAGAGAGAGAGAGAGAGAGAGAGAGAGAGTTTCTTGCTTAAGATTACAATAAAGATTCCAAACTAAATAAATAACAATCGGAAAACATATCAAGGAAAAGACAGAGATAGGAAAAATAAGAAGACATACATTTACGAATATATATTTTTTCTTTTTAATGTTTTCATGTGTGCAAAAATTCCCGGCAGATCTGTTTTGTAAATAGAAACTCATTACAAAAAAAAAACGCCTGAAACTTTTTAAAGAGAAATATATTTTTAGTAGCACACACACACACTCACACACACACACACACACAGATTCACGAGCACAGTCACTACACACATAGACAAAAAGAAACATACGCACGCGCACACGCACACACACACACACACACATACACACACAAAAATACTTTGGCACATGTATGCACACTACACACACAGACATACAGAACAATATACACACACTCACACATAGTGGCACAGGCGCACACAGTGTATACGCGGAAATACAGAAACACACACGAAGAGGCACAGGCATACACACTACATACGCAGACATACATAAACGTGCGTACGCAGATATACGCAGACACAATGTATACACAACTATACAGAAACACACACACACACACACACATTCACACATAGAGGCACACGATCTCACACGACACACACAGACGTGGAGAACACACACACATGAGTACAGGCACGCACATTACACGCAGATATACAGTAACACACACACACACACACACACACACACACACACACACACACACACACACACACACACACACACAGAGGCATAAGAACACATTACACACACAAACAACCATAAACATACACACACACCGGCATTAGAACGCACTACACAGAAACATACAGAAACACACACACACACCGGAAGAGGCATGGAGACTACACACATGCAGACATACAAAACACACACACACATACACAAACACACACACATAGGCTCAGGCACAGACAATACACACAGAGACATACATAAACACACACACACACATAGGCATAAGAACACATTACACACAAACAACCATAAACATACACACACACCGTCATTAGAACACACTACACACAAACAAACATACAGAAACACACACACACCGGAAGAGGCATGGAGACTACACACATGCAGACATACAAAACACACACACATACACAAATATAATCACAGGCAATAACAAACACACTACAGACACAGACATATAGAAACACAAGTAATTGTTAAGCCAAATTAAAAACCTGGATGAGGCTGTTTGCGTTTTAATTTGACTTCATGCCATTGGAAAAGATATGAATTCATCTGTGCTTCAATCCAGTTATAAGTAAATAGTAGGGCAGACTGTCTTTTTAGCCTTAGTTTGTTAACCTGTTTAAGAAAAGGGAAATTCCGATTTAAAACTAGTTGATATCTGCTTAAAAAATAAACTTGAGTCGCATCACATATTGCGTAGAGGTTGGGTTAATAAACAAACACACACACACACACACACACACACACACACACACACACACATATATATATATATATATATATATATATATATATATATATATATATATATATATCAGGGGCGGAGACGGGACTAGTGCTACTAGTGACCGGCACGACCGATAACTCGGTCAATGTTATTCAAAATGGATTAAAAATCATCCATTAATTTCAAGCAAGCATGCTTAGTCTGATCTCAATTAAATTAAATTATCTATTCAAGTTTCGATAACTAAGTAGCCAAAAGTTCATAAATATATCTGGGAATAATGCAACGATGCTGTTTTGAACGGATGGTCATTGTCCGGCCACCGTCAGATTCATTGAACATCCCATAAAATCGGCTATAATGTTGAACGCGTGCAATCCATGCCGAGCACTAGACCCTTATAATAACAGTAATGTTAGAGAAATCCGCTTTTGGCTGTAGCCAATAGCAAGAGCAACCCAAACACCGTGCTCAAAAATCTTAGCACATTCTGACTGCTGACAGCTGTCTTGGGAAGAGGGAGAGGGACCGAGAGAGATAGAGAGAGAGAGAGGGTAGCAGATTATAGCCGTCGCCGACGTCATCATCATCGCTATGGTAAATGTTGGTTAAACGGCGTGTTTTAATTCGTTTTTTCACTAACAGATCTCTATTTCTTTTATGAATGTTGCATATATTACATTTTGTAACTAAAATTTGTTTATTTGAATACATTTTCAACAAATAATCTTTATATTAAGCGAAATTGAAACTAATAGCTGTGTCTGTGTATATTGTCATCAGTTTCTTTATTCTAATAAACATATTTTTCTCGTCATAGTAATGAACATCTTCTCTTTTCTTCTATACTTTTGAAAGGAAAAAAATTATCTTATCTACTGTATTAACAAGACTACAAATTATATAGTATCTTGATTGTTTACAAAAAAAACACCATGCAAGGTACATTTGTCAATCTGTGCTATACAATGGAGAATCACGAAATAGCAACTATGATGACTTACTTTCGGTCCACGGACCACAGGTTGGGAATTGAAGTCGACAGAGGGCGGGGGGGGGGCACGAGTAGCAAAAATAGGCTAGAGTCGCCACTGATATATATATATATATATATATATATATATATAATATCGGTATTTATGTATACATATTATTGGTGTATATATATACATATATATACACACACACATATATATGTGTGTGTGTGTGTGTGTGTGCAAGTCTCTTCGTATATGAATTGAGCTCTCGGTAGCCGTTAAGCGGATGTATGTAAACAATAGTAATTGTGATTCATAACCGTTTAAAATTTACTTCGTTGCTACTGGTTCCTTCGTATACAAACACACACACACATGTATATATATATATATATATATATATATATATATATATATATTAAAGTGCGTTTGTATATTTACCAAAGCAGTGATAGTGATACAACGTATTCTTTCTCCTTGATTATATTTACCAACCCCTCAGCTCGGGCAGGATGTGACACAAGGTCAATTTTTTTAAAGCGGAGTTTAACAGGTTTGAATTCAGAGTTTATCTTCTCCTAGACTAGTTGCCTCACCAAGGATGAAGAACCTAGTCTGCCCTACTATTTACCCATAGCTAGAGGGAGAATATTTGGATTCATACCTTTCCCACGGGTATTAGTGCTATGTGAAATGCAATCAGTCAGGTCCAGGATTTGAACTCGTGTCACCGTGTCCATGTCCTGCGACCATAACCATTACACCACGGGCACCTTTCTTCTTGATAGATTGCCATGCTAAAATTAAAGAGTTCAATCAGACCTACTATTTACCCATTACCCTATATTTGGATGCATAGCTTTTCCAAGTATATGAGTGTTCCGTTATATTTAAATGATCTCCTCCTGGATTTAACTTGGATCACGTATTTTCTACGATGATATCCATTACACCATAAGCGCTCATATATATACACATATTTTTATGTGTGTGTGTGTGTGTGTGTGTGTGTGTGAGAGAGAGAGAGAGAGAGAGAGACAGTTACATCTGCAGTAATGTCGGTTTGTTCAAAGACAAATTTGTTTTTCATTCGTGATCTCATGACAACGAACTCACAAAGATTCGCTTTATAAATATCTTTCAGCGGCAACCTCGAGTGAATTTGTTTTTTTTAATGGCATATCAACCTTTGTATGTTATTCAATGCCAAAGCTATTCTCCTAGAAGAACAGTTGTGGTACTATTTAACCCATAGCTGGGAGGATAAAGGGGTTCATACCTTTCCCAAGGGTATTTTTCCGAAAGTGAACGTAATAGCGCGACTGGAGTACGAACTCGCTTACTACGATTCCGCAGTCCATCGCTTTAAATATTACACCACGAGGACACCTCGTGAATTTGTATCTATTCTGTGATGAAGTATGTGGGTCTGCAGCTGGTGTAAAAAGTCATATGAGGGTGCGTGGGGGGGGGTCACTGACAACCGAAAAATTGCAATAAGACTCGTATAAACTTGCAAGAAGACTTGCAATAAGACTTGCAATGATATACTTGGCCTGGGGAAATCACAAGTGCCCTCAAGGGTACTCTTGGCAAATCGAGATTACCTACAAAATGTGTCTCTGTCTCTGTCTCTCTCTTTCTTTTGATCTATATATATATATATATATATGAGAGAGAGAGAGAGAGAGAGAGAGTCCGACTGACAGAGATAAAGTCTAAGAGAGACAGAGGGCATAGCAGAGTAGATAAAATGATAAATCGAAATAAATACATAGTATTTCCAGTTAGAAAACTAACAGATGTCTGACAAACACCATAGATTTTTATATCCTTGTTTTCCATCCTCCGACGAGGTAGAAGGGAAGCTGTTATTACCATTTATATTGCTTATAAGACATGGCGGGGGTGTCCTCGTGGTGTAATGGTTAAAGTAGTTAGCGAGTTCGTACTCCAGTCGCACTATTATGTTCACTTTCGAGCAACTACCCAAGGGAAATGTATGAACCCCCTTAGCCTCCAAGATATGAGTTAAATAGTACCACTACTGGTCTTCTAGGAGAATGGCTTTGGCATTAAATATTCACATGCGACCAACTTTTCGTCAACAGTCTTGCAAGAAAAGAAAATCGTAAAATAAGCATTGGTAAGCTATTCTATTTGTCAATTTTGTTTGGTTTGGTTTCATTGCACATCGACAATCGTAAGTTATCTAAATGCCAAACCCTTTTTATACGTATATATCTAATATATGATTTCTAAACACATTTTGTAGATAATATTTTTAAACGAGCATGAGTTAATTTTTTTTGGCACACAGTTAAATGGTTTCACTTTTTTATCAAATACAAATAATTCTATTAAGTATTTATCAATTGTTTGCACACAGTTATATGTTTTTGGATGTGCCTGTGGTGTAATGGTTATCGTCATTTGAAACGGACACGGCAACACAAGTTCAAATTCTGGACGAGGCTGACTGCTTTTCACATTTCACTAATACCCCTGGGAAAGGTATGAATCCAATTATTCTCCCTCCAGCTATGAGTAAATAGTACGACAGACTGGGTTCTACAGCCTTGGTGAGGCAACTAGTCTAGGAGAAGGGAAACTCTGAATTCAAACCTGTTAAACTCCGTTTAAAAAATTGACCTTGTCTCACATCCTGCCCGAGCGGCGGGGGTGGTAAATATGATAATAGTAAACGCATCATTTAGTTCGTTTCACTGTTCCAGTAGACTACTGAGTGAAAATGAAAAAAGCGAAAACATACTTGGACCTTGACAGTGAGTTGAAAAAAGCTTTGGATTTTTTAAACTCTGATTAAAATTGACCTTGTGTCATATCTAGCCCGAGTGGAGGGATTGGTAAATATGGTTAAATGTTTTCAAGCATTGCTATTTAACACTAACGATTTAATTAAACACCAGTTAATTATTCACACACAGTTAAACGGTTAAATAGTTCAACTTCAAGTAATTCAGTTAAACATAAGTAATTTGTTTGCATTCAATGTCAGTGTAGAACGTTTAATGGTCAAACCGTTCTATTTGAGCCATAGATAGAACCCTATCATGTGCTACCACTCCTGGCCAGAGTGAACCTGGGAGCGATGGCAATGAAAGGGCACTAGTGAGTTTCGTTCTCACTGAGTTCTCGTCCAGTTGGTGTGGTATAGAATAAGTTGACAGTGTCCCCAGCAGAAAAGAGGGGTTCTGGGTATGACTCTAAAATTGACTTGATGATTAATCTCAAATTCTGGAGTTCTTGAAAGTAAGGAGTGCTATTTCATTGCCATTACACCCAGGTTCACTCTGATCCGGAGTTGCTGTAACTTTTAGATTCCTATTAATGGGTCAAATAGATCAGTCTAAAAATTATTCCTATTAGATAGGAATACTTGATACAATTTAGCAGTAAATTATTTGTATAAAGATCAGTTACTTAATCCTATAATTCTTTCCTAAGAATTATTATTAGTTATTTGAAACCATATAACAGTGTGCCAGCAACTGATTATTATAAATAGGAATACTTATTTTAAACTGTATAGTTATCTTTACATTAGTATCCGGTAGAAATTATAAAACTGAGTGCAAATTATTGGTATTTGATGGGAATACATGAGATCATATAACTGCGTGAAAAAATCTTAAGAAACAACTACACTAAAATGTGACTATGAATGCAATTACCTAACCTCGAGGCATAAAATAACTCTTGATGAGTTGAAATGCCGTTAAAATCAATTAACCACACAGTTTTGCATACTTCTGTCCTTGCCTACTGCTAAGCTTTGTAAATGAGTAATAAATTAGAAATTGCCCTGTCGGATGGTGGGGGGTGGCTGTAGAATACACCGACTGCATCTCTGCAGAGGGGTAAGAACACCCACAACGAGTTTTCTGGATATGACACTAAACAACCTTATAGCGAGGTTCCAGTAATGCTGGAACTTTGGGTAATGCAGAGTACCCGTTCATTGCCATTACTCCCAGGTCCAATCTGGGTAGGTATGGTAACACCGGGTAGGGTCCTATCAATGGGTGAAATAGAACTAAACTGTGTTCTTATGCTCAACTGAATTGCTTGAAGTAGAACTGTTTTGACATTTAAATTGTGTACATATGCTAAATTGAACTGTCTGAAATGGGACTATTTTTGTATGCTAAACTAAATTGTTTGAAATACAACTGTTTTGATATTGAAACTGTGCTTACTCTAAGCTGAATAGTTTGAAATAGGACTGTTTTGACATTTAACTGTGTGTAACCAAAAAACTAATTCTAAAAAGAATTGTTTGAAATCATCATCATCATCATGTCGTACCACAAGCACGGATATCCCTGACCCTCTCTCAACACTTCTCCCTTTCGATCATCGCCTCTGGCCGGTCTTCAGGGCTACATCCCGTATCCTCAAAAAGCTGCTGTATGTATGTTCGAGCTGGTCGTCCTGCTTTTGCCCGGCCATATGTGGGGGTCCATAGGAGTACTTCACTTATGAGCTCGTCCCTGCTTCTCCAGCAGTGTCCTGCATGTCTGGTTCGTCTAACTTGGATAGTTTTCGTGATGTGAGTCAGGTGGCCGTATAGTTGGTACTTTGTGGGGTGTTGCCGCCAGGATTGTTCAATATTTTTCGCAGCATTCTTGTGTAAATGCCTTCTAGCTTCTTCTCCAGCCGTTTAGTTAGCGTCCATGTAGTGCAGCCATACAACAGTATCGATACGACCGCTGCCTGGAAGAAACTGTGTTTCATTTTATCGGTCAGGTTTGATTTCCATATGATCGATAGCCTGTCGATAGCTGTCCATGCCTTCGTTAGCCGTGTGTCGATGTCTTTTTCGGTTGATGAGACACTGCTTCCTAGGTAGGTGAATTTGCCTACCAGTTTCAGAGAGGTTCCGTCTAGTGGGGAGAAGTCGCCTGCTTGATTATAGCACATATATTTCGTTTTGTGTGCATTGATATGGAGGCCAATGTCTGTTGCGACTCGTTCCAAACTATGCAGTAGTGTTTCGGCTTAGTTAGGTGTATTTGCCAATAGCGCTATATCATCGGCGTAGTCGGCGTCGGTAATTGTTTTTGCGGGGTACCTTTTGCTTCTTTCCTTTGTCAGCTCGAAGTCGTTCTCTCTTATTTTATCAATCGATGTTCTAAGCACGTAGGCTAGACAGATGATAAAGAGTTATGGGGCTTGCATGTCTCCTTGTAGTACTCCGGCTACAATGTCAAACTATTCTGTGTCTCCATCTAGTTAACATACATTCACAGTGTTTGAAATAGAACTGTTTTTATGTTTAAAAAATGGATTTGGAATTAATTTCCCATAATTGTTGATGTGCCATAAAACCAAACCGAACCAAACTAAAAGATAAGAAAATGTGTTTGTTTCATCTTCTTGCACCAAAAATTTCGTTTTTGTTATTTTCTGGTAAATGAATTTATCTAGATTTTAATTAAGTTTCTAAAAATGATTTCGGAAGGGTTTTTACTTGTTCGTTTGTTTGCTTAATCTTGTTTTTCGAAACTTGCTTTATTTGTAGCCACGAATCAGTTTGTGCTTGTCAACACTTTATCACAAATATAATTTTTTTCCTTTTACATCACAGAACAAAATACTAAAAAAATCGAATAAATGGTCTTTCACTGAAGAATATTGAAATGGAACGCTATAAAAAAATAAAACGAATGATAGAGGTGACCGGGATGTAATAATTATAACGGTAAGAAATGGTCAAGGCGACCCGAGACTTTCTCATAGTGCTAATACGCATAAGAAAGATATAGATTATAGGGCAGTTTGAGCTCTTGAACCTTGGTATGGTAACTGGGCTTGGGGAAAGAAAACTCTGACATCATACCTGCAAACTCGGCTTAAAATAACTTTGCGTCACATCCTACACGTGTTGAAGTGTTGGGTAAATACATACACAAATAGCTATGATTATGATCAAATAAATTCATCAAAGCTCGGTATTAATTGAGACATCATTATCGGTTATTTATTTGACTAATACTCTTAAAAAGGTCTAAGAGAATAAAGCAAATCCCAGTCCAATTCAGCCCTGTCAGCTGGCACTATAGAATCTCGGCAGAAGAATAAGACTCATCAACGAGTTTTCTGGACATGACACTAAACAATCTGATACTGAGGCACCCGTAATGTTGGAGGTTTTGGGAGTGTGGAGTATACCTTAATTGCCATTGCTCCCCTGTAAACTCTGACCCAGTATGGTAGCACCTAAAATAGTCCTACTATGGGTCAAAATAGAACTGTTTGACATTTAAACTGTGTGTATACAAACGACTTATACTAAATTGAATTGATGAAAAAAAAGGACTGTTGGATGAATTGACTCTGCGTAAAGACATGACTGATATTTAATTGAATTGTTAGTGGTTCATGGCAATGATTGAAACCATTTAACTTTGACAGGCTAAATTAAATTGTATGAAATAGAACTGTTTGATCATTGAACTGTGTGTAAGCAAATGACTGATGTTTAATTAAATTGTTACTTTTTTGACAAATCATATATATCTCGTATATATAAATAAACTGAATTTGACATTAAATAACCAACAATGGTTGATATGCCATAAAACCCAACCAAACCTAATCATATATATCTAATATATATGTATAAAGAGGATATGGCATTAAATAACCTACAATACTTGATATGCCATAAAATCCAACCAAACCAAATCATATATATTCAATATATGTATAAAGAGGCTTTGGCATTAAATAACCTACAATGGTTGATATGCCAAACCAAACACCAACCAGTCAGTCCAACTGGCAACGGAATGATAACGTTGTTGGTCTGCATAACAACGAACGAATTTTTTTCGATTCTATGCTTTTTTGAAATAACAGAGATAGCAATGAAATGTTAGTTAATCATCATCATCATGACGTGCCGACAGTATGGATATCCCTGACACTCTCTCGCCACTCTTCCCTATCGTTCATCGCTTCTGATAGGTCTTCAGGGATACATCCCGTATCCTCACAGAGCTGCTGTATGTATGTTATAGCTGGTCGTCCTGCTTTTGCTCAGCTATATGAGGGGGTCCAATGGAGAACATTAATGATGAGCTCGTCCCTGCTTCTCCAGCAGTATCCCGCATGTCTGGTATGGCTAACTTTGATAATTTTCGTGATGGGAGGTAGGTGGCCGTACAACTGCTGCTTTGTGGGGTGTTGCCTCCAGGGCTATGATTATGGACAGCTATTAACTCAGAAATGCTAATTAGAATCTTTTGATATGCTGTTATGTAAATAAATCAACCCCTTTTTTCACTGTGAATATATGGACTATTGACCCGATCTTCATTGTAATGCTTACAAAGTTTCGGTCTTCTTCTGTGTTTCATGTCAATTGTAAGAGAAGAACAGTCAAGTCACATAGAACAATTGTATTACATTTAACCCAGTGCTGGGGGCTCTGATTTAAGTAACGATGAACTCTTTCAGATCGAACAGGGTCGACCATTCGGTGGAAGAAGGTACTGTTAGCTTGTGTGCTAGACTTAAAAAAAAAAAGAAACTTAGTAATGATATAAAAACCAGTCATTTTTACATGCTTATGTTTAATGTTTGGTTTAAATGACTTGTTCGGGTGGCGATTTGGATGTAAACCAAGGCCCTTGCTTAAGGAGCAGTTCGGAAGACGAATTGGTCGCCTAACCGGGACTTTGCTTAATGACCAATTCAGAGGGTGAATCGGTCGCTAAACAAGACACTTGCTAAATGACCACTGTGGAAAGTTAATCGGTCGCTTAGAACGATCCTTGCTAAACGACCAGTTCGGAGGGTGAATTAGTCGCTTAGCAAGACCCGTGCTTGATTACCAGTTCGTAGGGCGAATTGGTCGCGAAGCATAACCCTTACTGAATGACCAGTTCGGAAAGCGAATTAGTCGCTTACTAAAACCCTTCCTTAACAGTTCAGAGGACAAATTAGTCGCTAAGCGCCTAAATCGCCTACCCAGTGGTCGTTAGAATGGAAGCCTTACGACGAAATCCAATTGCATTACATAAGCATCACACCATCTTTTATTTCAAAATGATTGTGTGGGTAGTCTATATCTTATTCATACAGTCAGAAAATATTATAAACACACACACACACACACACACACACACACACACACACACACACACACACATATATATATATATATATATATATATACACTCCCACTTACACATACATATATGCGGGGCGTATGTAGTTATTGCTATATGATTGTACGTTTTCATGAATCATGTGATTAAAAGATAAGGTATATATACATAATCATTTGTTTATCTGTGCGCGTATTTATCTCTCTTCCTCCCTCTGTCTCTCTCTCTATCTCCATCTATCTCCCCCTCATTCTATTTCTCTCTCTTTCTGTGGGTGTATGGATGTGTGTGTGTGTGTGTGTGTGTGTGTGTGTGTGTGTGTGTGTGTGTGTGTATTTGAAATACTATAAGCCAATAGAATTTTACTTAATTCTTATTGTCTGTTTGTCGACAGTAGATATATGTGTCTGTTATGAGGAATATGTGTGTCTGCGTGCGCACTTCATTCTTGAAAGTGCACGCCTGGTTGACTGAGTTTGGTGGAGGTGGTTGTCACGATGTTCATGATCTTGCAAGACGAAGAATCACGGAGATCGTCAACGATGCACTGAAGTTAGGGGCTGGCATGTAGGTGGGGATCACAGCGAACACATGAGTATCACGTAATTCTTTGCATTTCGAATCTGATTTTTTTTATTGTTTGTTTGCTGGGTTTTTTTCTCTATTTATTTTTTAATTGTCTTTTCCTTTTCTGAAATTATATATATATATATATATATATATATATATATATATATATATATATATATATATATATATATATATTGATGTGCACGCGTGTTTTTAATGCTTGGGAAATGTTTAAGGTTTATTTCCTTATCCTCATTCTTTCAACATATCTATCAATCTATCGATCTATCTATCTATCTATCAATGTCATTTTGTCCTTTTTCTATAAATCTCTCTCTCATTCTTTTGATATAAGTCTATCAAAGAGTGTTTACATTTATATATTTATCTGTTTGTCTATCTATTTCTTTTCCTATCTATCTATCAATCTATCTCAAGGTCAATCCATCTATCTACTTTTCTTATCTATCTATCTATCTACCTATCTATCTATCTCAATCTTTTAATATCTATCTATGTAAGTTTGCTTAAAGTTATGTATCGATCGATCTGTCTGTTTAAGTTCACCTTTCCTATCTATTTATCTATCTATCTATTTCAGTTATTTAATGTCTATGTTTGCTCATATTATTGTTTCAATCGAGCGGTTGGTTTATCTGTTTTTCATATCTATCTATCTATCTATCTATCTACCTGTCTATCCGTGTATGTGTGTGTGTGTGTGTGTAAAAACATATTCACAAAAACCTAAGAGAAAAAGTTGATTGCCGTTTGGATTCTTAGTTTAATGCCATATCAAACTTCGTGGGTTATTTGATGCCAAAGCCATCTTATTTGAAGAACAGTGACGGTAGTATTTAACGCATAACTCGGGGGGAAAGGGTGTTAGTGCTCTTCCACTGAGTAATTGTCCAAAATGAATGTGATAGTGCGACTGGAGTTCGAACTTGCTTACGACGATGTTGCCATCCAGCACTTCAACCACGAAGGCTTGAAAACTTCCCCGAAAAACATCTAAGATATCAACTTTCAGGACTGTTTGGCGGAAAAACGCCTTATTAAAGCTTTCGCCAGCACCAAGTCTTTCATAGTTAATCAAGTCATTGTAGAGAAGATATTTTTTGCGCCTTGATTGAGCAAAACGCTGATACTCTCATCCAACTTGATATTCGTACAGATGATAAATTACTGCTGACTAGACAATCTATGTATAATTTGTCTTGGGAATTTGTAACAACAGAATTTCTTGTGAAGATAATGTACGTGAGAACGCCTGCATTTGAAAGACAATTGGAACATGTTCTAGCAAGTGAACTGTAAAAAAAAAAACACAGAAAACCACAAAGAGGCCAGATCAGAAGTTCTATAATACAAATTCTGTTTGGAATGTATTGTGAAAATGGTTAAACATGATTTCTTGAAAACTAGTTATTTCAGTGATATCTATCGGAAAGTTTAAATGCCAAGAACAAAATCACATGTCATTTCTCTCCTGAAAGGAGGAAGTATTGCAACTATATACAAATTTACCTCATCTTCCCTCCGAAATTCGTTCCAATTTACTTATCTCCGCATTTACTTGTCACAAGGCTAAACCGCAAATAACCATTCCTTGTCCTGTATTATTTTTATAAATGCATTTTAAATAATATATGGTCTATAAGAATCTATTTTAAACCTAAAAACAAATAAAATTTAGGTTTTGATATAGTACAGAGAAAACGTAATCTAAATTTACGAATACATGTACTTATATATCTAAAAATTTCGACATTTACAGTCTGGCGATCTTTACAGCACGTCGAGGATTCTTTATTTGGGAATGTGGTTTGGTTGTTTAATGGCATATCAACCTTTGTAGGTTATTTGATGCCAAAGCCATTCTCCTAGAAGAACTATTTAACCCATTGCTAGGAGGAAAAGGGGCTTCATACCTTTACCAAGGGTATTTGCCCGAAAGTGAGTACGAACTCGCTTACTATGATTCCGCAGTCTATCGCTTTAACCATTACAACACGAGGACAGACCCGAATGTGGTTTTGCTCTAAGGCATTATAAAATTAAGTAAGCTCTTAAAGACCGCTTTATTAGACGACACAGAGTCATACATGTTTTCATACTTCGTTTTCTAGGATTTATGATGATTATATTAAAGTTTACTATAAATTTATGTCTTTCAATATGATTTTATATAGTTATTCTTACTTATTGAACAGTAACATGATTTTCTGTGCTTTTAACGATTTTCTAATGATAGTGCCACTTTAATATTTGTGGCGGACAGACGTAAAGTCGATTAAAATGACTTAAGCCTGATTTTTATTTTTCACGAATACTTTTTAATAAACGACGAATAATCGACAATATCTTAACTCGAAACGAGATAACCCTAGGTATACTAGTTGATTGGTTTATGAAGCGTAATTATCAGCCTTTTGTAGTCTGCAGATTGCCGTAATAAATCTTAACTGTTTCTCCTCAAAACTCTGATCATGATTGACAATATCTTACAAAGTTGAATACATATTGAAAAGGCATCTCCTCTGTGGACAGCTTTATGCAATTTAGGTTCGAACGTCATTTGGTGACTCAGTTTCTCGCCTATGTAATCATAAGGTCAATTGGTTCCCAAGAGATAGGTACCTCTTTATATCTCCCTCACCCTCTCTCTCTCTCTCCCTCCCCCCCTCTCTCTCTCTCTTTCTATATATATATAAGGAATAGCCACCATGTGGGAACCACTTAATCACATAATTGTATACATGAGAAACTGACTTTTACCACATATTGAGTAGTGGCTATCCTATATATATGAATATATATAGTATTCTTGGTCCAGTTAAACCGGAGTTGGGAGTAAATCCATCAGGAAATTTATAATCCTATGTGACCGGTTTCGTTGTTTTTCTTTAAAAAAGTATATATATATATATATATATATATATACATATATGTGTGTGTGTGTGTGTGTGTGTGTGTGTGTAAAGGGTCAGTTATATGTTGGCAAGCAATTGATCTGATGACCACCAAAGCGAGAAACTGATAGTAACCAACAGACGTTAAATGTCTATGCTATCCTAATCGTTATATATATATATATATATATATATATATATATATACATGTGTGTGTGTGTGTGTGTGTGTGTGTGTGTGTGTGTGTGTGTGTGCGTGCATTGTAAGCGTTTGTGGAAGTGCATCGGATGAGACTGTGCTCTTCAACCTTACTATGGCAACCAGTCTGGGTGAGGAAAACTGAATTCAAACCGCTTAATCTCCTCTTAAAAATTGAGTGGTAAGACTCCCCCTTAACGGCATTAAATCATCGGATGCTGGAGCTTTGAGGAATGCTGAGTATCTCTTCATTACCATAGCTTCTAAGTTCACTGTGACCCGGAGTGGTAGCACCTAATAGGTCAAATAGAACTGTTTGACATTTATACTGAGAGCAAATAAATGACTTCTGCTACATTGAATTATGAGAAATAAAGGGTTTTAATCATTTAACTGTATGTAAAGAAATGACTGATGCTTAGTTGAATTGTTAGTGATACATAAAAATACTTAGAGCTATTAACTTTATTGTTTGGTTGGTTGGTTGTTTCAGTTTTATGGCATATCAACCTTTGTAGGTTATTTAAAGCCAAATCCATTTTTAAACAATTAATCAGTTCTATTTCAAACAATTCAGTTTAGCACGAGTACATAGTTTAATAGTCAAAAACACTCCTACTTCAAGCTTATCAGTTTGGTGAAACAGTTCTAATTCAAACAATTCAGTTTAATATAAGTATAGTTTTTGTCCACAATCAATTAAATGTCAAAACTATTTCTATTTCAAACAATTCAGTTTAGCATAAATACGCAGTTTAGTTCTATTTGACCCATTGATAGGACTCTACATGGTTTCAAGAATTGTAGTTATTTATTATGTCTTCAAGATTATGGCCGGCAACTACGCGGCCAGTGCACTATCCATTCTTTCTATACTATAGGTTCTTTGTAGGGTTTTTATCGATCCCTGAGAATTGCACTGTTTTATTCTTATAGGCAACTTTGTTCTTGAGGGCATTTTCTATGTACTTCCTGGTCTTTCATTGTTCACTTTGGTGTTTATCTGTATTTTCCCAGCTTAGCCAATGGGAGCTTGTGATTTTTGTTCAAGTTGTTCAGGTTTTATGGGAGACAAGGTTTTTAGTCTATCTTTTTGGTGAATGGATTGCTGCCTTATGTAAGGGCTCTTTTGTTGGAGATTTTGAGTCGTTCGTGTTGGAGTGGTAGTGTACCATAGGACCAAACTGTTGTGTTTTAAAGAAAGGAGTCCGCAGAAAAAGAAATACTCAAACTCGAAATTTAAGGGGAAAAATAGTAGTCGTTTTTTATTCACTTGTACTACAGTAGTTGCAGCTTGAAAAGTTCGTTTCGTTATCTTCTTCCCCTCCCTTCTTCTTGGTGGCGAGGTGGGTGTCGGTGATAGCCGGCTGTTGACACGCTCCTGGTAGTTGGGTCGTAACAAGCTGGGTAGGACGGTTTGGGGTCTCCTGAACCTTTGACGCACCTGTTTTGAAACCTACCTTCAACTCTGCCAAAATCTCCTGACTTGTTTTCTTAAATAGAGATTTTGAAGAACAAATCGAAGATCCCAGAATGTTCGATGTCACTAGTAAAACTGTCGTAAAACATGTGATAATTCAGGTGTGATTATATTAAAATCACGTCTGAACCCTGTAGGTCATTCTGCCCACACGCGCTAAGTTCGTGTCATTTTCACTGATTGACGACAGCCGATGCCCTGGTGCGCTCTCAACGACAGTGCCCGTTCGTAATATTACAGGAGGTCCTTCATGTTTGAACTTCAACATTGCATCTCTCCTCATTCCCAACACGTTTCTGCGCTGGCGGTAGGTAAAATTCAGTTGAGTGTAGTTTTTCATGTGCTCCTTGAACTTTGGCGAATCATTCGCTTCCAACTGGATTGATTTCTCCATGAGTGCTCTATATTTGTTTTCTTGATTGGTTGTGTTTGCCCTCCATACAATAGAGGCGTAGATGTTTTCTCCCTTGTAGATCCCCACAATTTTCCTTGCTTCCAGAAATGACACATTCCTCTTGTGTTTCACATAAAGAATTTCCATTTTTTTTTTGTAAACATCGTAAGATCTTGCGTAAGCCGATTGATCTTGTCGGCAGTTTGCACATCTAATTTCCTTCAAGAAATCTTCCTCGAAGTGGTTCGAGTCATTTTCACCGTATTTGGCACATGTTTGTCGTCATATGTAGGCTTCCCTGTGGTGTACATATTTTTGGCATTTCAAGCACCTCAGGGGCGCAGGGACGTACTGCTCAACTCTATCAAGACAATAGCCGATCTTCACCTCCTTGGGAGTATGAGGGTGATTAAATGTCAGATGTAAATGTTGTCTGGATTCGTTTTTCACCTTTTCTAATGGAGATTCTTCTTATGATTCTCACTCTGTTTTCCCAGCATTGATGCTATTTTCTCTTCTGTAACCAATGCCAACTCGCAACTCTTTCTAGCTCCTTTGGAAGTGTAGAGTTTCTCATGCAGGTAGACTCTGCATTTCGTCGTATGAAAAGTTTTCCTTTTTAACATACTTTCTGCCTGCCTCCGGCTGTCCACTCAGCAAATTTCCGTTCGCAGTTTTCTTGGCAGATTTCGGAGTAGCCCTTGTAAAAATAATTTTATCTATGAGGAAAGACGAAAATTTGGCTGGGCAGACCTCCTTCAAATATTCAATAACAATGAATCTGGGGAAGTCAGCTGTCTCATTATCTGAGTCTGATTCTGACAGGTTTCGTGTAGATTTTTTATTTGAAGAAACCAGTAGATGCTATATATTTTTCACCTCTCACCACGGAGTCCAACTTATGTTGGGAATGTACCAAGGGGAACCCATTAGCCTTGATTGAGAGGGGGATACATGACCTGTATACTCGAGATGAGGATAGGTTTTCGAGTCGTTGCCAATTTCAGCTTCTTAGCACAGATCAAATTCCTATTCTCTCAACACAATTGACCCTCAGCCCCCACCTTCTAGCACCTAAAAAATAAGGCTTGGGAACAATCTAAAGTGCGCTCAGGATAAGCATATAGGAGCTAGGGCTTTACATAACCACCTGGTTAACTGGATCGGACCTATCCGACCGCCTGTCATACCAAATAAGAGTCAAGTGGTGTGTTGCAAGTCATTAACCACTCTGTCGATAGATCAATGATTGCTCACCTACTAGGAATCAGTCCCAGTGCCTTACAGATCACCACTCTCGGCCAACAGGTGGCCTCATTCTTACTCCTCTGCATAGGTGCAGTCGTTATATTCTATAGCACCAGCAAACAGAACGGATTTAACTTGGTTAACTCGTGCTATATTGAATTATTGAAAAAGATCTCTTTGATCAATTAACTGTGTGTATCTATAAAGTGTGTGTACTAATCATATATATATATATATATATATAGGAGCTGGATTCGGCATTAAATAAACAAACAATGTTTGATATGCCATAAAAACAGATGCTTGCACGTCGGTCAGGGCTGTAGAATACAGCAACTGCTTTTCTGCCGAGGGGTAATACCCTCCCAACAAGTGTCCTGATATGACACTAAACAATCTGATCGTGAGGTTCTATTAATATTCAAATTAGAACTGTTTATTAGTATAAAATGGATTTGCAATTAAATAACCCACAAAGATTGATATGCCATAAAGCTCAAGCAAACAAACAAAATTAACCAAACCATATCAAACCAAAAGTATTATTTACTTGATTTTGATCTTTTTAGCTATGTTATCACTCAGCTAAGTATTACGCAGATTCCTCAATGCTTAACTTCGACAGTCTAACGAGAACTGATGATTTCAGTAAGATTTAGCTGAAGCTTGACTTATGTTTGAAGAGTAAAATGTTATTTATTAAACTTTCTTTCTATGTAGCACACAGGCCAAAGGCTGCTTCGAGTACCTGTTGTTAAATCAAAGATCACCCATCAAATATTAAACAGGCTCATCACTGCTTAACTTCAGTTATCTAGCAGTAACTGGTGCTTCTCATGTGACTTGAGGGTAATATGTTATTTACTAAGCTTGGCTTAATTATGGCACAAGGTCAGAATTTCGGGGCATTATTTGAAAATCCAACTTATTAACAATGGTCTGCTAATCTAGTTTGGTAACCACAACACCACACGAGGTGCCCAACACAAATCAAGGGAAAAGAAAACACGAATAAAAGTTGGCACAGATATATTCGCTCGTCCAGTTTGTGTGATTATGAATATGAAGACTGCATCCACTGTCAAGGGATAAGACCTTCAACCCCAATTCCAATGAATTGTCCTGTTGATTACTGTAAACTTTATTCAGTTGTTAGGCTTCAGTTATTATGTTCTGGAGAGTGTGGAGTACACCATTATTGCCATTATCCCAGGTCCACTCTTATCGATTTGGTAATACCTGTCAGGAGGCCCATATGTAGGTCAGTATCTTTGAAGGTTATTTTATACAAACAAACGATTATTATCGAATAAAATTATTAATATTAGGAATACTTGAAAGTCTATCGATCAATTCCATATTTTCTTGTCTAGTTGTTTGGTTTTGTGGCATATCAAACTTTGTAGGTTATTTAATGTCAAATCCTATTTTTACATATATATTAAATATATATGATTTATTCATTCATGTTCTTGATATTTCTAAATGAGCCTCTGCTCATTTTTTCGCACAGATTTAAATGGTTTCAAGTATTACTATATAACAGTTACAATTCAACATCAGTCATTTGTTTACATACAGTTTGTGGGTAATTTCATTTTTAAATGAGTTAGAACTAATTAATTTGCACACTAGTATTGCTATTGTTTCTATACAGTTAAATGGTTTCAGCTATTGTTATCGAACTCTAATAATTCCATTCAATATTAATCAATTGTTTGCACAAATAGAAGTTTTTATTCGGTTTGGTTTGGTTTCTTTGTTTAATGGCATATCAACCTTTGAAGGTTATTTAATGCCAAATCCATTCTCCAAGAAGAACAGTAGTGGTACTATTTAACCCATAGCTGGAAGGATAAGAGGTTTCATACCTTTCCCAAGGGTATTTGCCAAATCCATTCTCCAAGAAGAACAGTAGTGGTACTATTTAACCCATAGCTGGAAGGATAAGGGGTTTCATACCTTTCCCAAGGGTATTTGCCAAATCCATTCTCCAAGAAGAGCAGTAATGGTACTATTTAACCCATAGCTGGGAGGATAAGGGGTCCATAACTTTCTCAAGGGTATTTGCCCGAAAGTGAACGTAATAGTGCGACTGGAGTACGAACTCGCGTATTACGATTCCGCAGTCCATCGCTTTCACCATTACACCACGAGGACACACCCTTTAAGTTTTTATAAGTATTGCTATTTAAAAGTTATTATTCTATTCAATACAATTCATTAATTTGCACACATTCAAATAGTTCCAAGTATTGCTATGTATCACTAACAATTAGATTAAACAGTCATTTATTTACAAGCACTTAAATGATCAAACAGTTCTATTTTTAACAATTCAATTCAGCATAAGTCATTGGTTTGCCCTCAGTTTAAATATCAAACGGTTCTAGTGACCCATAGGACCCTACCACTCCAGGTCAGAGTGGACCGAGGAGTAATGACAATAAAGGGGTACTCTATATTCCCGAGGACAGGAGCCTCATCACCAGATGGTTTAGTGTTATATCATTGTCGAGAGGCGGTCTTATCCCTCAACAGAGTTGTGCTTCGTGTATTCTATGGCCCCAGCCGTCGAGGTAATCTGATATTTTGTTTGTTTGTTTGGGTTTTATGGCATATCGACAGTTGTAGGTTATTTAATGCTAAGTCCATTTTAAAACAAATAAACAGTCCTATTTCAAACAATTCAGTTTAGCATAAATACCCAGTTTGATTGTCAAAACATTTCTATTTCAAGCTATTCAGTTTAGTCCAACAGTTTACTGTCAAACAATTCAGTTTAATCAAATTATTTTTTTCACACAGTTACATGACAAAACAGTTGTCAAAAATATTTCCATTTCAAACAAATCATTTTAGCATAGAAAAACAGTTTCCTCTGAAATAATTCAGTTTAACACAAGAACATAGGTTAAATGTCAAAACAGTTCTATTTCAAGCAATTCAGTTTAGCATAAGTACACGGTTTAGATCTATTTGAATTATAGATAAGACCCTATCAGTTTGCTATCACTCCAGGCCAGAGTGAATCTGGGAGTAATGGCAATAAAGGGGTATTCCGCATTCTCCAATACTCGACAGTTACTAGAACCTCACGATAAGATTGTTTGGTGTCATATTCCGGACACTCATTGTAGGGGAGTTTTACCCCTTTGTAGAGAAGCAGTTGGTGTATTCTACAGCCCCAGCAGTCCGAGTAACTGATATTTTAGGTAAACTTAATACAATATATAAAGGGACTCAATATATTTCAAATGGTTTCAACCGACAAGACTAAATGAAATATGTCAAGGCTTATTTCGCACCTGGAAGTAAGGGTATTGAATTCATTGTATATCCATATTTCCATTTTGGGGGGTAGTTTTTTCTTAAGAGTTTTTTTTTGGTATTCAATCTTATAGAATGGGAATATTTTTTACGGATCTATTTAACTCATAAATCTGATCCTAACAAGAACGATCATTCCGGCTCAGAGTAATCGAAGTAATAAGAATAAAGGGATTTTTCCCACTGCCTAGACTTCAGGAATCCACAATCAGATACAGTTTAGTGTCATAATCAGAACCCTGTTATGGCTTTTTTTTGGAGGTTCCCGTGGTGTAATGGTTATCGTCGTAGGAAATGGACACGGCGACACGAGTTCAAATCCTGAACGAGCCTGATTGCATTTCACATAGCACTAATACTCTTGGGAAAGGTATGAATCCAATAATTCTCCCTCCAGCTATGGGTAAATAGTAGGACAGACTAAGTTCTTCAGCCTTGATGAGGCAACTAGTCTAGGAAAAGGAAAACTCTGAAGTCAGACCTGTTAAACTCCGCTAAAAATTGACCTTGTGTCATATCCTGCCCGAGCAGAGGGGTTGGTAAATATGGTTATGGCATTTTTATTGATTGTATTACTATTAATCTTTATAAAACTTTATCGATTAGAATCTGTATAAATATGTTGATGTTCATAAATCAACAATATTATATTGTTTTTTTCTTTTTTATCCTTACCAGCCTCTCTTAATATACGATGACTATATACTAAAACCCCTGAAGAAAATAGCTCTGTCACATGGAACTGTAGAATACACAGACTACATTTCAGCAGAGAGGTAAGACCCCTGAAGAAAATCCTTGAGATATCATGTCTCACCAAAACAAGGCTTATGAATCCCTACGCACACAACCTGTTGACGTTTTTGGTTTCTGCGATATCTAACTACGAGTATGAATCAAAAGGTAATACCATTTTCTCGAGTATAAGAATAATTACCGAGACAGGAACAACTATCATACATCAAAATGAAGCTAGTTCTCAGTGGATCCCATTCCTACTTCTCGACACAGTCACGCAATAGCAACATCCCACCTTTGAATCAGAGCATGTTTCCCTACCTCGTAAAATTCTGCTACCTGTTTTATGAGCCTCATCAACACAGCAGTTTTCCCTTCCTCGTCACTGGCATAATGTTAGCCTCTTAAACTTTCTTTCATGGGGCCGGAGAGATGATAGTCTGAAGGCACTAAATTTGGTAAGTATGGAGGATGCAGTAAAATTTCCCACCCGAATGCGGTGATTGTCTCCCTTGTCCTGACCCTTGTGTATGGTCGAGTGCTGTCATGCAGAAGTAGCATATTTTCGATTGGCAAGTTGGGTATCACTCATTGGATTCTTGTTCTGAGTGTCGTCAGGGTCTCAATGAATGTCTCAAAGTTTATTCTTTGTCCTTTTGGCAAGAAATCATCCAGAAAGAACGTGTTTCACTTTTTTTTTAATTCTATAATTGACGAAGGATAAACAATTGGTTGACATTAAAACAACACCTGAAATCTTGAAGAAAAGGTCCGTCGTTCGAGCAAGGTAGACTAGTTATGAGTTGTGTAAAAAAATATTTTTACTTTTTAATCAACAGAAATTTCATCGTAAGCTTCATGAGAACATTAGTTCGAATTTCAATTTTGAAGAATTTGTGTGTTCGTGGCTGATTTCAAAATAAGAAAATCGATAATTGACTCTGTATTTTTCTTTTAATTATTTTTCTTTTTCTATTTATTTATAATTTTTTAAAGTACTCGTGGCGAAATGGTTAAAGTGCTAGACTGCGAAACCACAGTGAGCAAGTTCGAATTTTCAGTTATGCTATTATGTTCACTTTCAGACAAATACAATTGGGAAAGGTAATAAACCCCTTATTCTTTCACCTATAGGTTTAATAGTTCCATTACTGATCATCTGCAAGGAAGGCTTTGGCATAAAATAGCCTACAAAGATTGATATGCCATTAACGATGGAAATCTCATCAATTATTTCTGGCCCAATTCTCGAAATTTGCAGCTGCTAAAGCGACTTTGAGACCTAGTTTAAGATAATGCCTCGATCTTGGCAAAACCGCAGTACTTATATGCCTATATTGTCTAAATTACAAAAGACGGTTGAAGAGTGAATTTCTTTTTCTTACAACTACTAAATATAATTATAATTTGATCACACTGTCAAATGGTATATGCACAAACCGGAATCTGTCTAAGAAAAAAGATACTCAGGTCTATCAGATACAAAATCTCGGTGAGAAAATCTAATCTAGTATTGATTAAGAACCAAATGGATTTAGTTGTAAATGCTGATCATAAATTGAAAATGACAGAAATCAAAATGATAGACAAATACTTGTATTTTACCAAACGGGTAAAACAAAAAAAAAAGTCGCAGAATATAAAGATGACGGTAATACCAGTTATAAAAGGAGCATATTTTAATTATATAATTCTATCGTTTATTTATTTATTTCAGCATTTACTTAATTTGTGTTCACTACGTTTTTGCTTTAAGTTATTTTTCTTTCTTTTTGTTTTTTCTTTTTTCGTTTTTATTTAATTCTTTCCATTTTTCTTTCTTTCTTATTCTTTCCTTCATTCTTTCATTTATATTCTCTGGTTCTCTTATCTTTTATATCTTATTCTTTTCTTTATTATTTCGTCCCTGTATCAATCCATTTTTCTTTCGATTTCCTCTTTTGAGATTATATTTTTCTTTTGTGAATTTTCTCCTCTTTCTTTTCTTTTTATTCAATGTTTTCTGTCTTTGTATTTTCACAAACTTCCCTCTTCCGTTATTTTGCCCTGCAGTAGCCAAAGTATCCCTGCATTAATCTATGAAGGTGTACAGACACATCTTATTTTAGACACGGATGTATGTGGTGAACAAGACGATTGTTTATATGTCGATCAATTCTTTGATCGATATTGTATCAAAGGCAACAATCTGAGCGATATCTTGAAGAGTATAAACCATATTCTTCGTAACAACAAGGCCAACAGCAACAAAAGCACCATCAATATTAGTTTCCATGGAAACCGAAGAAAAATCACGTCCACCAAAAGTTTAAGCTAGCAAAAAGTCAGTAATAAGACTAAGATGTTCATGTATCGACTAGGATTAAATAATCAGATGAAAGTTAGGAGTAAATAGTCGATGAAATTAATTATAAATGCTACGTAATCTCTACACATTGAAGTGAATAACTGACAGCATGGAACAGGAGTGTAAATAAGAATAAGAATTCGAAAAGAAAGAAAAAAAACAATAAAAATCTTCAATTTTCCAGAATATTTTATCGTTATTACTGTCAGTGTACATGGTTGTGTTTTTGGCTTGGTTTTATGGCATATCAATCATTGGAGGTTATTTAATGCCAAAGCAATCCTTCTAGAATAATAGTGGCACTATTTAACCCATAGCTGGGAGGAGAAGGGGGTTCATGCCTTTTCAAATGACTTTCCCCGAAAGAGAACATAATAATTTTGCATTTTCTTCCTCATTCTTTTCGTATTAGACTGTGATCTCAACATAAGCGAGTTCGAACCCTAGTCACACAACAATGTTCATTTTCAGTGAAATACTCTAGGGAAAGGCATGAACTCGCTCTGGATCTATTTGTATCTTTATGTTCTTTTGAATGGCATATCAACTTTCTTGGCTTATTTAGTATAACATTTAGGAGAACAGTAGTGCTACTATTTAATCCATAGCTGGGAGGATAAAGGTGTTCATACCTTTCCCAAGGGTATTTGTACGAAAGTGGACGTAATAGCGCGACTGGAGTTCGAACTCGCTTACTCTGATTCCGCAGTCCATTGCTTTAACCATTACACAACGATGCCCCCCCGCCCCGCCGCTTTGGGCTTGTACCATAAAAAACATTATTAGTCCTGTAATGTCGGACCCTGTTTTTACATCTATATTAAATATACATGATTTGTAGACATATTTTGTCGATAGACACAGTTAAATGATCAGACAGTTCTATTTCTAACCATCCAAATTAGCTTAATTCAACTAAGGTACTATTTACCAACCCCTCCGCTCGGGCAGGATATGACACAAGGTCAATTTTTAAGCGGAGTTTAACAGGTTTGAATTCAGAGTTTTCCTTCTCCTAGACTAGTTGCCTCACCAAGGCTGAAGAACCTAGTCCGTCCTACTATTTACCCTTAGCTGGAGGGAGAATAAGGGGATTCATACCTTTCCCAAGTGTATTTGCCCGAAAGTGAACGTAATAGCGCGACTGGAGTACGAACTCGCGTACTACGATTCCGCAGTGCATCGCTTTAACCATTACACCACGAGGACACCCAATTCAACTAAGGTAGATGTTTCCAAGTGTAGCTACGTATCACTAACAATTCAATTAAACATCAGTAATTTGTTTACACATTGTTAAATGTGAAAAAAAAAAGTTCTATTTCTAACAATTCAATTTAGCGTAAGTCATTTGTTTGCATACAGTTGAGATGGACAGTTGACCCATAGATAGGACTCTATCAGGTGCTACCACTCTGGGCCAGAGTGGAACTGGGAGCGATGGCAATATAAGAGCACCCCCAAAGCTCCTACCTCACTATCAGATTGTTTAGTATCATATCCAGGATACTCGTTGTGGGGAGTCTTACACCTCTGCAGAGATGTATTCGGTGTATTCTACAGCCCCAGCTGACAGGGCCATTACATAGTTTGATAGTATATATTTTGGATTGGATTAGATCATTTGGTTGCTTTATATCATATATTCCTTTGTGGATGATTTATTGCGAAAGCCATCTTAGTAGAAGAACAAAAGTGATATTATGCAACCCATATCTTGAAGGGATATGGAGGTTTTATTTCTTTCTCTATGATATTAGAACGAAAGTGAATGTAATAGCGTGACTAGAGTTCGAACTCACTTACTATGATGCCACAGACCAGCACGTTAGCCACGACGCCTCGAAAACACCCCACACAAATATTGTAATGAGTAACTTTAAATTAAACCCATTGAGTGTAAAATGTACTTTTTTATTCGGCTCCTACGTATTTTAGCAAATTTCTTATCTGAGAGAAGAGAACAAGTCGTTATATCCCAACTGTGCATGGGTCATACAAGGCTTACTCACGCTTTCATACTGAAACAGGAACCACAACCACAGTGTTTGACGTGTCAGACAACTTGCACGGTTAAAGACATTCTTATACTCATTTACCAACCCCTCCACTCAGGCAGGATATGACACAAGCTCAATTTTTTAAGCGGAGTTTAACAGGTTTGAATTCAAAGTTTTCCTTTTCCTAGACGAGTTGCCGCACCAAGGCTGAATAACCTAGTCTGCCTTATTATTAAGCCATAGCTGAAGAGAGAATAACTGGATTCCTACCTTTCCCAAGGGTATAAGTGCGAAATGCAATCAGTCACGTCCAGGATTTGAACTCGTGTCGCCGTGTCCATTTGCTACGACGATAACCATTACACTACTGGCACCTTCTTATAGAATGCAGAGCTTTTCTAATATCAGAAAGCGATTTTTCAAAGTGAATAGTTTAAACAATTTGTTCGAAAACGCCAAAATAGATGATGTTCTGTCCTTCTTGCGAGAGACAGGGTTGTACGAAAAAATATGACGAATTAAAACTGGTTACTCATGTGCAAACAAATGAAATCCTGTTTATAGAAAATTCTAACTACTAAGTATTCGTTCTGAAATCTTTGGTTGAATGTATATATATATAGACAGAATTTGAAGTTAAATAACCTACGAAGGTTGATACGCCATAAAATCGAAACAACCAACTAAACCATTATCTGAGTGATATAAGCATTTACGATATTTTCTAAAAGTTAAAACCCTTCAAAAACGCCCAATACTGGTGCATTTTGCGACAAAATGAAGCCCCAGTACTCTTTGGATGGAAAGTGGCCCCAACTTAGTATAATCTTCAAGGTTACTGTCAAGTTAAATTTATCAAGATAATTTTTTTGTAAATCAAAAATGTTCTCAAATGTTGATCAGGAATGCTGGACAAAACCTAAAAGAAATGAAGTTCTCCTCTCTTTTTATATTAGTCTCATCACTAAATATTTCATGAATCAACAAGGAAATTATGATCTGATGAGATTAAAGGGTCTTTATTTTTGTCAGATACCAGCTGATATATAAAAAATGTTACATAAAATAAAAGTTTTTCCAAGCGGTGGTGGTGTCCATACTACTATATGGATGCACTACAGGGATGCTTACAAAGCGTACAGAGGAAAAGGTAGACGACAATTGCGCAAGAATGCTATGTATTGAACATATCCTGGAAACAACATCCCACAAAACAGTAGCTATACAGCCACCTTCCTCCTATCTCTAAAAACATCCAAATAAGACGAACAAGAAATGCGGGTCACTGCTGGAGGAGTTAAAACGAGCTAATAAGAGACGTTCTCTTGCTGACCTAATCACACGGGCGATCAGGTGTTGGACGATTGACAAAAACTTATCTACAACAGCTCTGTATCGATACAGGATGTAGTCTACGGGACCCACCGTATTCGATAGACGATAGAGACGACTGGCGAAAAGGAGTCAAGGAAATCTGTGCTAGTGGCACGACATGATCATGATGATGATGATGATAAAAGTAGGGATCTATCTATCTATCTATCTATGTTTGTATGAATGCATGTGATTGTGCGTGAAGAGAGAGAGCAAAAGAGACTGAGATTGTGATATAGATTGAATAAGGAATGAAGAGGTTTGGTAAAAATGGATAAAGAATAGAAAAAAAGCATGGGACACACATAGATAAATAGATAGATAGATAGATAGCCTTATTCTTCAATTCGATCACTATATATTAGACATTGTTGTTGTTATCTTTTTAAGTGTAATGAATAGAATGAGATAAGTAAGTAAAGTTGTCTCCCTTTAGTCGACGGTGACCTGAAGGCTCCCTTTTATATAGCTACTACACCGATGTGTAGGGGAGGGCGCTACTCTTTTCCCTGGATTGCTCCACTTTATCCTTGATACGTACCTTATATTGCTGAGTGCTAAGCAGAGAGGCATCTAATAACATTTCTAAAGTATTTGGTATGATGCGACCTGGGATTGAACGCAGGTCTCCCGGACCATTGGCGAACACTCTACCCACCAGGCTAATGAGAAAATAGAAAAAAAAAAGACAAGGAAATATATATAGTTGGATAGAAAGACAGACAAACAAATAGATATACGGTCTCAGCCTGCTTTTCAATCCCAGTATATTAGCCATTGTTGTTTTTCGAAGAGTAATGTTTGCTTGTAACCTTTCGCTTCGTTGACATTTAACATGTTTTGACTCGTCTGTTTTTAATATCATTTGAACTTTGCACAAACATCCACGGAACATCAACTTCTGAAGAGAAGAAGCCGATACGATACGACTCTTGCTGATCCGAACATTAGTCTCACAGTAAATAAATATATTCAGTATTATTAGATGTCTCACAGGCAACAGGAAAATATTTTCGCCCTTTGACAGGAATAGAAAAAAAAAACCAAAGCAAAAAAGAAAAGAAAAAAAAAACCGACGACAAACGTAACATTATTCCGGTAATGTATATTGTATAGTGCTTTTAGATTATCTTCGTACCTTAATAAATGAAGTAACACCCACAGCGACAGATACGGATATAGTTATAGATATATATGAGGGTCGTTCAAAAAGTTCTAGGTCTCTCCTACAAAGAAGAGCAGAGTAGAATTTTTTTGTGGAGGCAACGCACTACTTCTTATTAAGCTAGAAAGTCTACTTATGGGTTTTCTATAATAATATGAAGTTGTGTGTGCACAGCAAAAATGCGCAACAATACTCTTTTTCCGTAGTGAGGTTTAGAAATTTTTGAACCAATGTTATATATATATATATATATATATATATATATATATATATATATATATCAGTAATCTCCAGTCGGCATCCGAAGATTATGGGTGTGGATTATCATGTATAGAATACATGAGGGATTTCATGTAAATCTATCGGAGTGCTCGATGTATGGCTATTGTTATATATTCCTTTTTCGGTTTATAAACTTTGCATGGAAGAAAAAAATAGTATAATTAATTTTAAGGACCACAGACGACAATTAAATACTCGTAACGAGCTGATATTTAAGTGTAGACATCATATATCATGATATTTCACTGTAGAGCATCATTTTTGAGTGGCATAAGAGATTCAAAGAAGGCAGGGAGTCTGTGGGGGATGATGAGAGGTGTGGGAGGAGTAAGGAAGTCAATACACCAGAGTTGATTGGCCAAAGGGTTACGATTAGGGTTACTATCTTGAGGTTTTAAGGGAGTTCAGGAAGAGATTCCTTGGGAAGAGGCCGGCACTCTTCAAAACGGGTCAGTGGCATTTCCACAAGGACAATACACCAGTCCACAGACTATTTGACCAGGATCATATTTACCAACCCCTCCGCTCGGGCTGGATATGACACAAGGTCAATTTTTAAGCGGAGTTTAACAGGTTTGAATTCAGAGTTTTCCTTCTCCTAGACTAGTTGCCTCACCAAGGCTGAAGAACCTAGTCTGCCCTACTATTTACCCATAGCTGGAGGGAGACTAATTGGACTCATACCTTTCCAAAGGGTATTAGTGCTATGTGAAATGCAATTTGTCTGGTCCAGGATTTGAGCTCGTGTCGCCGTGTCCATATCCTGCGACGATAACCACTACACCACGGGCACCTCCATACTATTTGACCAGGATGGGCATCAAGACAGTTCGTCACCCTCCCTATAGTCCAGACCTTGCTCTCTGTGACTTTTGGTTATTCCCTAAGCTCAGAGGCTGTTGTTATGAGACAATTGAATAGATGAAAGAGGCTGTGACGAAGGTAATTGACACGCTCACACAAGAGGACTTCCATTGGGTCTTGCAGAAGTTGTTGGAACGGTACAACTAGTGCATTGCAGATGGAGGAGATTACTTCGAAGAGGACTAGAGTTTCATGTGTGTACTATCAATAAAAGGGCCCATACGAAAAAAAAGTCTGGAAACTTATCGTATGCACCTTGTATCTTCAACAACTCAGTACAGGAATAGGATGTAGTCAAGAGGACCCACCGAATGCGATGGACGATGGAGACGAATGGCAAAGGAGAGTCTGGGAAATCTAAGCTCACGGATGATGTCTACTATTACAACTAATACTAATACTATAATAGCTACTACTACTACATGGAGGTGCTCTTAGCGTAAATATTGTTATCGTTGGAAATAAACGTGATATGTCGAGATCACATCCTCGACGAAATTTGGGGGTGACAAACCAAACTATTCTCCCCATGGCTGCTGATAAATTGTAGGGTAGATTAGCTTCTTTAAACTCTTTATGCTAACCAATATAAGAGAAGGAAACCTCTGAATTCAAATACTGCTTTAAAAAACTTTCACTGCCAGTGCATAATGAAGGTGTTGGTTAAATATATACATACAAACATACATACATACATATATACATACTCCGACTACTACGACTACTACTACTACTACTACTACTACTACTTCAAATAATAATAATAAACCTGGCGAACCACAGTACAAAAATCAGAGAAAACGAAACAAGTGGCAAGTACTTGGACCTTACTAGAGAACTAAAAGAAGCATCAGAACAAGACACAGAGGGTGATATCAATTTTTAATGGTTCGCTTAGAACTGTCTCCAAATCTTTAGTAAGGTGACAAGAAGATTTGGAAATCGGAGGACAAGCCGAGACCACCCAAACTACAACATTATTAAGACCATACGGAATACTGAGTAGAGTCCTGGAAACCTGAGGTGATTTGCAGTCACTGAAACTCCAATGAAGGACCATCAGCTAATACTGGTGTGAAAAATTAGCATAGAGTAATATAAGCCTTGAAGTTTATCTTCAACACTATCAACTTCACCGCCATCAAATCTTCCAGTATCGTGCAAAAATACGTTTTCGGTTTAATCATCTTTGATCATTATCTCAACACATTGAAATCTTGCTCCAAAATTTCATCAATTCCCACATACCATCTCCAGCTTAGCCAAGGTTTTTTGTTTGTTCATTATTTTTATTTTATTCTCTTTATTTATTCATTTTGTTTGTTTGTTTTACAAGAAAACTTATTCGACCTTTTACTTCGAAACGTAGGGTTCAACAACCGATGTGCCCGACATATCCTATCAGAGACTGCAGGAAATCTTTTTCCTTTTTTATTCATGCATTTAATTTTCACAAGTTGAGATATTAAACCTCAGTTTTCCAATCTCGATCATGAAATATTGCAATAAAAAATTAGCGACTTAGCGAAATAAATAGAATTATACGAAGAGTAAATGAGAGAGAGAGAAAAAAAATTTAGTCAGAGAAAGTTATAGAATGTGAGAGAAGTATTCAGTGAGTATTTGATAAAGAGTAAGTGCGTGCGCGAGAGAGCGAGAGAGAGAGAGAGTGAGAGAGAGAGAGAGAGAGACAAAGAAATGAACAGATACTAAAAGATGACTGAGAGGGGTTGAAAGAAAGAAAGAAACTTTAGGAGAGAGTATGAAATTGTGTGGGAGATTTTGAGATTGGTTGACAGAGAATTAGAAAAACTGAGAAGGAGGGAGAGATTAAGAGAGAGAAAAAGAGAGAGACGAAGTCAGAAAGAGAGAAACAGAGAGTGATTGCGGAGCACCAGAGAGAGAGATAGCGAAAAATAATGGATTGAGAGTAAAAGAGAGAGAGAGAGAGGGGAGAGAGAGAGAGAGAGAGAGATTAAGAGTCTATATGGAAAATCGGAAGTGCTGGATTTGAGAGATTCTTAATGGTACTGGGAGAGTTTGAAAGAAAGAGATAGAATGTAAGACAGAAGGTTTAGGAGAGAGAAAAATTTTACCAAGGAGATTTTGAGAGTGGTTGAGGGAGATTTAGATAATAAGAAATGAGATTAAGATAGAGTGAGAAATAAAGTGAGAGTGGGATGGAAATATATATTAAGAGAAATAAAGACAGATACTGGAAACGTGATTGAGAGAGAGGGGGGAGGGAGAGAGAGAGGGAGAGAGAGAGGGTGATGAAATAGTAAGAAAAAAGGCAGATAAAAAGAAAGAATATATTGATTGTAAAATTAAGACAAGGATAGAGAGGTAAATTGAGAGAAAGATTGAAACAGAGAGAGAGAGAGAGAGAGAGAGAGAGAGAGATAGAGACAGAGACAGACAGACAGACAGACATCGAGAGAGAGAGAGAGAGAGAGAGAGAGAGAGGGTGAGGAAATAGTAAGAAAAAAGGCAGACAAAAGGAAAGAAATATTGATTGAAAAATTAAGACAAGAATAGAGACGTAAATTGAGAGAAAGATTTAAACAGAGAGAGAGAGAGAGAGGGAGATAGAGACAGAGACAGAGACAGACAGACAGACAGACATCGAGATAGAGAGAGAAAGAGAGAGAGAGAGAGAGAGAGGGTCAGGAAATAGTAAGAAAAAAGGCAGACAAAAGGAAAGAAATATTGATTGAAAAATTAAGACAAGAATAGAGACGTAAATTGAGAGAAAGATTTAAACAGAGAGAGAGAGAGACATACAGACAGACAGACAGATATACAGACATCGAGACAGAGAGAGAAAGAGAGAGAGAGAGAGGGTGAGGAAATAGTAAGAAAAAAAGGTAGATAAAAAGAAAGAAATATTGATTGTAAAATTAAGACAAGAATAGAGACGTAAATTGAGAGAAAGATTGAAACAGAGAGAGAGACAGACAGACAGACAGAGAAAGAGAGACAGAGAGACAGACATCGAGTGAGAGACAGAGAGAGGAACAGGGAGACCATTTATGAAAGCGATTAACACCAGAAGCATCCATTTTCAAAATTTGTTAAAATTGTTGCAATTTGCTTTTGTATCCCGCTGGTTGAAGGTGTGACTGCATGAACATGATGGCAGATCGTGCCAAAATGTAGTTAGATGCAGTGGGCTGGAACAAGTAAGAGGAAAAGGGAACAGAAGGAAGAAAAAAATTAGAGGAGGGAACACGAATAATAAGGAGGATGATAAAGAAAGCAACAAAATAAAGAGAAAAAAACTAAGACGAACGAAAAAGAATTGTATAGAAAACTGAATGAAGGTTTAATTGATTTAAGCGGCATGTCAACCCGTCTCGGTTTATTTCATGCCCAGAAATGAAGGAATTATATTCTTTGGACATTTACACTTAAATTCCTTGCTTGGTTAGATTTGTTTGGGTTTTATGGCATATCAACTCTTATAGGTTATTTAATGCCAAAGCCATTTAAATTCTATTAATTCATATGATTTGTAAAGTAAAGTTGGCAACTGTAGTCGAGAGCGACTAGAATGCTCTTTTTAATAGCTACCCAAGATTGCTCAACTTTACCCTTGATACGTACCTTATATTGCTGAGGTATCAAGTACCATTTTTAAAGTCTTTGGTAACACTCGACCTGGAATTGAACCCCGAGGTCCCGGACCATTTGCGTACACTGTACCCACTAGGCCACACAAGGCAGAGCTTATTTGCTTGCACACAGTCAAAGGGTTATTCATATGAATTGTAAATCAATAATTTGTTGGTAATCTTATTTTTAGATGAGTCAGAGCTAATTGGTTGCTCAGAGGTATTTTTATCATTATTTGCACACAGTTAAATGGTTCCTATCATTCTGATATGAATAGTTCTATTTAGTATTAATTATTTGTTTGCACTCACTCAAATGGCTTCAAATATTGCAATATCATATAAATAGTTTTATTTGCCTACAGTTAAATGGTTTTAAGCACCGCAATTTTACACGAACAAATCAATTTTGGCAAACATAGTTAAGGAGTTTCAAGTATTGCTAATCAACACTTATGAATCTATTCAACATCACTCATTCGTTTGCAAGCAGTTAAATTAAACCTCATGCATTTGCTTGCACACAGTTAAATGGACAGATTGACAAAGAGCATACGATAAGTTTCCAGACATTTTTTCGTACGGGCATTTGAATTTGTCGTAGACTCTTGAAAATTCAGTATGTTATTGCTATACATCTTAGGAGATGACTGAACAATTTTTATGATTTCAGGTTCAAATAAACAGCTAAACCAGCAATTGGAATACACCCTATTAAAGCCTGATTGTCACAGCTGGTGAATTTCAAAAATGCAATCTGACACTTTAAAAGAACGATATGAAATAGAATTCTGTTTTAATCTTGGAAAAAATGCCACAGAAACGTATGGAATGCTTCAGACTGCTTTTCGACCATCTTGCATGAGTCGAGCATCAGTTTTTCAGTGACATAAGAGATTCAAGGAAGGCAGGGAGTCTGTTAGGGATGATGAGAGGTGTGGGAGGAGTAAGAAAGTGAGAACTCCAGAGTTGATTGACCAAAGGATTTGGGTTAGGGTTGAGGTTTTAAGGGAGTTCAGGAAGAGATTCCTAGGGAAGAGGCCAGCACCCTTCAAATCAAGTCAGTAGCATTTCTACCAGGACAATACACCAGTCCACAACTCCATCCTTGTCACAGACTAATTTACCAAGATGGGCATCATGACAGTTCGTCACCCACCCCATAGTCCAGACCTTGCTCCCTTTTACTTTTTGGTTATTCCCTAAGCTCAGAGGCTCTTGTTATGAGACAATTGGGGAGACGAAAGAGGCTGTGACGAATGTCATTGACACGCTCACAGAAGAGGACTTCAATGGGGCCTTGCAGAAGGTGTTGGAACGGTACAACAACTGCATTACAGCCAGAAGAGATTAGTTCGAAGGGGACTAGAGCTTCATGTGTGTACTATCAATAAAAGTACCCATACGAAAAAAAAAAGGCTGGAAACTTATTGTATGCACCTCGTATTTCCAACAATTCGACTCAAGTCGTTTATTTGCACACAGTTTAAATGATAAACAGATCTATTCGACTTAGAGATAGGGCTCTATCAAATGTTACCACTCCGGGCCAGAGTTTAACTGGGAGTAATGACAATGAAGGAGTACTGTACATTCCCGAAAAGTCCAGGGCTGGAGCTTTTCCATCAGATTGTTTAATGTCATATCCTAGAGACTAGTTAGGTGAGGAGTCTTACGGCTCTGCAGAGGGGCATTTAGTGAATTCTACAGCCCCACCCCAGCCGACTGGCCTTTTTACTGCTTTCTGTTGTTCTTTTTTAACGGTTTACCAAAAACAGTTTTATGATATCAAGTATTTGAATTAATCCTGTTTACCCAACCCCTCCGCTCGGGCAGGATATGACACAAGGTCTATTTTTAAGCGGAGTTTAACAGGTTTTAATTCAGAAATTTCCTTCTCCTAGACTAGTTGCCTCACTAAGGCTGAAGAACTCAGTCTTTCCTTCTATTTACCCATAGGTGGCGGGAGAATAATTGGATTCATATCTTTCCTAAGGGTATTAGCGCTATGTGAAATGCAATCAGTATCGTCCAGGATTTGAACTCGTGTCGCCGTGTTCATTTCCTACAACGATAACCATTACACCACGGACACTTCCTAGTATTTGAATTAACATCCTATGAAACAGTAGATGTATGGCCACTTACCTGCGATCGCACAAATCTATCAAAGTAAAACCAACAAGATATACAAAACACTGCTGAAAGAGTAAGGGCGAGCTCATTCACCACGTTCTTCCATGGACTTTTAGCATGGACACGCCAATGTTGATCGGCAAGCAAAAACTTAGGTCAACCAGATATGAGCAGACCCTGCATTCTGTTTAGACGACCTGACAATAACGATGGCTAATGGGAAAGGATGGCGAGAGAGAGAGAGAGAGAGAGAGAGAGAGAGAGAGTCAAGGAATTGTGATCGTTAGCAAGACCTGATTATTACTTTTTACTCATTGAGAGTTTTCGTTTTCTTTGTTTAATATCAACCTTTTGTAGGTTATTTAATGCCAAAGCCATACTTCTAGAAGAACAGTAGTGATGCTATTTAACCCGGAGCTGGTAGGATAAGGGGGTTAATACCTCTGCCAAGGGTATTTGTCCGAAATTGAACGTAATAGCACACCTAGGGTTTGAACTCGCTTAAAATATTTCCGCAGTCCATCGCTTTAAACATTAAACCACGGGGACACCCTGAGAGTTTTTCAGATCAGCGTTAGCTAATGGTTTTTAACTGAAGTTTGAGTGGGAGCAAGTCTCCTTACGTCTCCAGAACTTTTCTCAGTATTCTGGCCGGTCTTAATAATTCAATAGTTTGGATGGTCTCCACTCGTCTTCTTATTTCCAACTTTTCCAGTCCTTGTATCAATCCTTTGGTGACTGTAAAAAAGGCACCAGTTACAATTGGTATAATCGTCACTTTCATGTTCCACGGATTTTTTAATTCCCTAGCAAGGTCCAGGTACTTATCATTCTTTTTGCTTTCTTTCAATGTGGTCAGCCGGGACAGCAGAGTCCACAAATGTGCATTTTCTCTTTCTGTTGTTGTTGATTATTATAAGGTCTGGTCGTCTGGTCTAGATTAGGTAATCCATTTTTATCTCAAAATCCCAGTTTGACTGTTTAATTCTCCGGGACAGCTATTGGATTGTGCATATACCATTTGATCACATGGTCAAACTTCATTTTCTTGCACAATTCACAGTGGATCACCTTGCTCAGCTCGTCATACCAAGACGTATACTCTTTCTGTGTTAGTTTGCTGCATTCGCTTATTATGTGATTGATCGTTTTGTCTCTATCACCACATAGCCTATATCACCTGTTTTGTGGCGTTTTATCTAATTTTGCTTTTATATCATCATCATCATCATCATGCTGTGTTGCAAGCACGGATATCCCTGACTCTCTCTCACCACTTTTCCTTATCGTTCATCGCTTCTGGCAGGTCCTCAGGGCTACATCCCGTATCCTCACATAGCTGCTGTATGTAGGTTCAAGCTGGTCGTCCTGCTTTTGCTCGGCCATATGAGTACATCACTTATGAGCTCGTCCCTGCTTTTCCAGCAGTGTCCTGCATGTCTGGTTCGTCTAAGATTAATAGATTTCGTGATGGGAGGTAGGTCGAACTACCGTTGGTGCTTTGTGGGATGTTGCCTCCAGGACTTGTTCAAAATTGCTCGCAGCATTCTTGTGTAGTTGCTGTCTAGCTTTTTCTCCAGCCGTTTAGTTAGCATCCATGTAGTGCATCCATATAGCAGTATTGAGACGACCGCTGCTTGGAAGAAACTGCGTTTCATTTTATCGGTCAGATCTGACTTCCATATATGACTGTTAACTAATCGATAGCTGTCCATGCCTTCGTTAGCCGCGTATCGATGTCTTTTTCGGTTGATGAGACACTGCTTCCTAGGTAGGTAAACTTGTCAACTAGTTTCTGAGACCTACCGTTTACTGTAGTCCTTATAGCGTTTTTTTATGCTGCTATTGGGAGAGATTCAGTTTTTCTCTTAAGGTTCCCCTTTTCTAGCTACGTCTACGTTGTCTCGTGTAAGATGTCACATGTTAGTTTCTTTATCATTATTATCATTTACTCCCTGAGAGTTTTTCACATCAGTGTTATCTGATGGTCTTTCACTGGAGTTTGAGTGACAGCAAGTCTCCTCATGTCTCCAGGACTATTATTATTATTATTTACTCCTTGAGAGTTTTTCATCTCAACGTTATCTGATGGTCTTTCACTGGAGTTTGAGTGACAGCAAGTCTCATCATGTCTCCAAGACTCTTCTCAGTATTCTGGCCGTTCTCAACAATGCAGTAGTTTGGATGGTCTGTACTCCTCCTCCAACTTCAAAATCCTCCAGTCCCTTTAATAATCCTTTAGTTACTGTACCGAATGCACCAATCACGATTTGTAAAATCGTCACCTTCATGTTCCATAGTTTTTTTAATTCCCTAGCAAGGTCGAGGTACTTATCCTTCTTTTCGCTTTCTTTCAGTTTTATTCTGTGGTCAGCCGGTACAGCAAAGTCTACAATTTTGTATGTTCTCTTTTTGTTGTTGATTATTGTGAGGTCTGGTCTCCTAGACGAGATTAGGTGATCCGTTCGTATGTTAAAGTCCCATAGGAGTTTATGTGTGTCATTTTCCAGGACAGCTACAGGGTTGTGCACATACCATTTGTTTGAATGGTCAAATTCAAATTTTTTGCACAATTCCCAGTGGATCACCTTGCCCACCCATCGTTTCTAGTTCGCTCACAGTTATATGCTTTCTAGGAACCCTTTTTGACGGATTGATTTTAATGGCATTTCAACATGTCTTGGTTTATTTTATGTCAAAAGTTTTGGAATAGCGTCCATTGTATATTTGTATTTACATTTTTGCGAAGTTTTTTCTTAAAAGTTATTTTTACTTTGGTCTATGGCATAAAAGTTTTATTTCGATTTGATGATTAGCATTTGCTTGCAAACATTTTTATGGTTTCAAGTAACGGATAAAAATCCTTGGTATAAAATAATGGCTTCAATTGATCCATTTTTAATAGAAATGATATTCACTTGTACTGTTTCAAAAACACCCATCTAATACAAATATTTTGATTATTGTTGTAAGGTTTCAAATATTTCTATCTATTATAAATGATTTGCATACATTTGTGAGGTTTCAAGTATTTCTATCTAATACAAATGATTTCTTTACATTTGTAAGGTTTCAAGTATTCCTATCAAAAACTGATAATTATATGGTTTCAAGTAATTATTCCTAAAACTTATATATTTGCACACTGTTATATGGTTATAAGTATTGCTATCAAGTACCAATAATTTGTAAATAGATCCATTTGACGCATAAATGGGACCCTAACAGGTATTACAACTCGGGGTCCGAGTGGAACTGGTGGTAATGGCAATTTGAGTTACTCCATATAGCCCATGTCGACAGAACTTGAGTTTTATCATCATTTGCATTTTAGTGTCAGACTAAGGAAACTCATTTTTTTGCGGGGCGGGCAGTATCCCTCAGCAGGAGATACAGTCTGTATATTCTAAGCCCCGAAGTGTGTGGGCGAGGCTCCAGAAACAATGGAGCTTGGGAAATGCAAAATACTACTTTATTGCCATTACTCTCAGGTCCACTCTGGCCCGGATTGGTAGTAACAGTTAGAGTCCTATCATTGGGTCAAGTAGAATTTTTGACATTTTAACTGTGTGCAAATAAATCACTTATGCTAAATTGAATTGTTAGAAAAAGAAGTGCTTTCACAATAACTGTGTAAACCAATGACTGATGTTTAATTGAATTATTACTAGTACATAGCTATACTTGAAAACGTTTAACTGTATGCAAATAAAAGAAAAGGGTTTAACAGAACGCTAAGTGTTAAATTGTAATACTTTTGACCACTTCACTATGTGCAAACAAATGATTAATCGTAAATAAAATTATTAGTGTTAAAAAGTGATCAGGCTTTTTCTAAATATTATTTACAAAATGTGTTTACGAATCATTTTTATCTTGTATATATGTATAAAGAAGGTTTAATATATATGTATAAGGAAGGTTTAACATATATGTATAAAGAATGTTTAATATATATGGAAAAAGAAGGTTTAATATATATGTATAAAGAAGGTTTAATATATATATATATATATATATATATATATATATAAAATGTTTAACATATATGTATAAAGAATGTTTAATATATATGGAAAAAGAAGGTTTAATATATATGTATAAAGAAGGTTTAATATATATATATATATATATATATATAATGTTTAACATATATGTATAAAGATTGTTTAATATATATGTATAAAGAAGCTTTAAGATATATGGAAAAAGAAGGTTTGATATATATATATATATAAGGTTTAATATATATGTATAAAAAAGGTTTAATATATATGGAAAAGGAAGGTTTCATATATATGGAAAAGAAGGTTTTATATATATGTATAAAGAAGGTTTAATTTATACGTATAAAGAAGGTTTGGCATTGAATAAACTACAATGGTCAATGTGCAATAGAGCCAACCACACCAAACCATACAGCTGTTGTAGAAACAATAGCAATATTAGCGTACAAACTAATTAGTTTTATTACATTTAAAAATGAAATAACGTAAGAACTTTTTTCAAAAAGACTGATGTTAAAATGTTACTGTTATATCACAATACTTAAAACCATTCAATTGTGTGCAATATATATATGTATAAACAGGATTCGGCATTAAATAACCTACAATGGTTGATATGCCATAAAACACAACAACCGACGGACGACTGAGTAAAAGTCTAAAAAAGAAGAGCAACTAAGAGTTGTGAAAAGACAGATTGTTTTCTTTTTAATGGTATATAAACCTTTGTTGGTTATTCAATGCCAAAGCCATTTATGTAGAAGAGCCATAGGGGTACTAGGAGGTGTTCTCGAAATGTAATGGTTAAAGCGATGAACTGCGGAATTGTAGTAAGCGAGTTCGAACTCCAGTCGTGCTATCACGTCCACTTTTGGACAAATACCCAGGAAAAGGTATGAAACCCCTTATCGTCCCGACTATGTTTTAAATAGTACCACTAATGTTCTTCTAGAAAAAAGTGATTTGGCATTAAATAAACCAAGAAGGTTGATATGCCATTAAGCAAAACAAACATAATAATACAAATAAATCCAGAGCTTGCGAGATAAGCGAGCCCATGCCTTTCCCTAGAGTATTTAACTGGAAATGAACATTGTAGCGTGACTGGAGTTCGAACACGTTTATGTGGAGATCACATTCTAATACGAAAAGAATGAGGAAGAAAATGCAAAAGATGTTTTAGGAATAAGTGAGGTAAATAAGTGAAAGATAAGGAGAAAGAAAGGAATGAAATGTGGAAGACAATGAGATTAGGATTAAAAAAGCGGAAAGAAAACGATTATGTGGAAATACATGTGAACGACGAGGCAAGAAGAAGAACAAGAAGAACAAGAACAAGAACAAGAAGAACAACAAGAACAAGAAGAAGAACAAAAACAAGAACAAGAAGAGAGGATGAAAAAATGAGAACATAACATAACATGTTTGAAGGAGAATGAAAAATAGTGACGAAAGACAGATACAAAAAAGGAAGGAAGAAAGCGAATGTAATCTTAAATAAAGATAGGTCGAGGAAGAGAGAGAAATATATATATATATATATATATATATATATAGAGAGAGAGAGAGAGAGAGAGAATGTGTGATTGGGGAAAAGGGAAGGAAAAGAAATGATCATAGGAAAAAGATAAAGGAGAAATTTATGAAGAAAAAATTAAAACTAAGCGAATGAAAAGTATGACGTGAAATTCTGAAATATGAAGAAGAACAAATAAAGTAGAAATGAGAAAAAAGGAGGAAGAAGTACAGAATAAAAGAAAGAAAGAACACACACACACATATATATATATATATATATATATATAGCAAGAGAGTAAGAAACAGACATATATATATAGAGAGAGAGATAGAAAGATAGCGTGTAAGGTTTGGAATGAATTTTGATGGTATGAAAAAAAAGGATACTATGGAAAATCAAATCGACATGTTTCGCTACAGGGATAGCTTCTTTATAATGACTTTATCATCAGACAAAAAAGAAAACTCCACGTGACAAAGGAAAGAAACGTGCCAGTTTAAGTTTTAGTCGTTATTTATGCAATTGTTTGTTTCATTTCTTTAAATGTTTTATCACTTTAATTATTTCACATACGTTCGGTATTGATTTGGTGCGGAAAGGGAATGTGAAATAGATAGATAGATAGATAGATAGATAGATAGATAGATAGAGAGAGAGAGAGAGAGAGAGAGAGAGAATGAACAGAATGAGATAAATAAGAACAGGTTTTAGATAGATAGATAGATAGATAGATAGATAGATATGAACAGCTTGATTATATATATATATATATATATATATATTGATAGATAGATAGATAGATAGAGAGAGAGAGAGAGAGAGAGAGAGAATGAATAGAATGAGATAAATAAGAACAGGTTTTAGATAGATAGATAGATAGATAGATAGATAGATAGATAGATAGATATGAACAGCTTGATTATATATATATATATATATATATATATATATATATATATATATATATATTGATAGATAGATAGAAAGATAGATAGATAGATAGAGAGAGAGAGAGAGAGAGAGAGAGAGAGAATGAACAGAATGAGATAAATAAGAACAGGTTTTAGATAGATAGATAGATAGATAGATAGATAGATAGATATGAACAGCTTGATTATATATATATATATATATTGATAGATAGATAGATAGATAGATAGAGAGAGAGAGAGAATGAACAGAATGAGATAAATAAGAACAGGTTTTAGATAGATAGATAGATAGATAGATAGATAGATATGAACAGCTTGATTATATATATATATATATTGATAGATAGATAGAAAGATAGATATGAACAGGTTGAGATAGAGAAGTGAAAGTATTGAAGAAAAGAAATATCTGACGCAGTCAAAGAGGGCATAGTTAAAGAGGGGAATGAAAAGAAAGATAGGGGCATGAAAAAACGAAAAACGTGTATGAGGATTTTGAGAGAAGGAAAACAAGGGGTTACTTGAAAATTAAAAAAAAAGGTGCAAATCTTGGACAAAAAAAAAAAAAAAAGGAAAACACGGAAATTAATAGAAAATAGCAGAGAGATATTATATGGTAAAAGAAAGAAAGAAAAACTATATAAGAATGAAAAAAAAATACATTTACATTGACGACATGGTATTATCTGTGATCAGGTTAAAAAAAAAACTGTCTAAAAGAAAAAAAAAAAGGATTCCTGTTGTGTAGGTTAAAGTGACATTGGCACCATCTAAAAGAAAGGTTGGCGTGGGTATAGAAAATTCAGACATGATCATGAGGAAAATATTTTTTTCAAAGGTGCCAGTCAAAGTGAGTGTTTACAAATCAATATTACAGACCATATGTTCGTGCTTTGAGTTCAATCCTGAATGGGTTCTCAAATGAATCTAGTCAAAGTGGACCAGAACAGATTTACCATATAGGTTGGGTTTGGCTTCTTTGTTTTATGGCACATCAACCTTCGAGGGTTATACAATGCCTAATCTATCCTCTTGAAAGAACTGTATTGATACTATTTAACCCACAGCAAGCTAGTCCATACCTTTTCCAAGGGTATTAGTCCGAAAGTGAATGTAATTGCGTGACCAGAGTTCGAACTCACTTAATATAATGTCCCAGTTTAGCACGCTAGCAACAAATCCACTCCCCACTTAACACATCCGTCAGCAGCTTCACATATCCATTATAATTGCATCAAGTTCATTTTACTGGTTCTTAAATATATTGATGTACCATAAACCTAAAATCCATTTGAAGAATATATCTATTGATAAAGTACCGAAGAATTCGATTAAATTTTTTAAAAAAGGGGACTTATATACGGGGGACTTAATTTGGGAGGACAGTTTCCTATGTCATCATCATCATCATCATGTCCTGCCGCTAGCACGGATATCCCTGACCCTCTCTCGCCACTTCTCTCTATCGTTCATCGTGTCTGGCAGGTCTTCAGGGCTACATCCCGTATCATCACATAGCTGCTGTATGTATGTTCGAGCTGATCGTCCTGCTTTTGCTTGGCCATATGCGGGGGTCCATAGGAGTACATCACTTATGAGCTCGTCCTTGCTTCTCCAGCAGTGTTCTGCATGTCTGGTTCGTCTAACTTGGATAGTTTTCGTGATGTGAGTCAGGTGGCCGTATAGTTGGTGCCTTGTGGGGTGTTTCCGACAGGACTTGTTCAATATTGCTCGCAACATTCTTGTGTAATTGCCGTCTAGCATATTCTCCAGCCGTTTTGTTAGCGTCCAAGTAGTGTATCCATATAGCAGTATCGACACGATCGCTGCCTGGAAGAAACTGCGTTTCATTTTATCTGTCAGGTTTGATTTCCATAAGATCGTAAGCCTCTCGATATCTGTCCATGCCTTCGTTAGCCGTGTGTCGATGTCTTTTTCGGTTGATGAGACACTGCTTCCGAGGAAGGTGAATTTGTCTACCATTTTATAAAATGCACCTCGACTGGAGTTTACTGAAAATCTAAAGTCTATTACATCTCCAGGCCAATATGACTCTGGGAGAGGGAATAAAATAAAATAAAAATGAATTGTAACAAAAGCAGAAACTCCCAGGGCTCCTGGCAAGAAGTGGGGTAACGCATACGCGAAAAAAAGGGACCATCCCTGCGAAAAGGAGAGATTCGCTCACTTAAGTGGGACCCTTCAAACTGAATGGACATTCTTCCACCCGGCTGCTAGCAAGATCTCACGCCCTGGACTATGTAAGTGAATTGTGTCTGCTACAAGCAAGCCGATACGCCGAAAAAAGTATCATGAAAAACATCCGACTGGACTTATCCACCACTGCAGATCACAAGCAGATTTTAACACTTTGTCTAGGAGATGCAACCATTTTATGTGGATTCAAGAATGATTTCCTCACCTACAAAATGGTCGTTAAACCCAGTAACGAAGGAAAGATATAAAAGATATCTTGGCGTCTTTTCTTCTTTTCTAGAGAGTTTCCTTTGCAGCTTTCACAGAGAAGAACATGCCTACGAATTAAGTTGAGGTGAAAAAAAACTAACAGCGTCCGATATCTAAAACCAAAAACCAAAACTGAACTTTCCCAGTCGATTGGGGCTGTAGAATACACCGACTGGTTCTCTGCGCTGGGGCAAGTCTCCACAATGAGTATCCAGGATATAACTCAAAATAATCTGATTGTGAGGCTCCAGTAATCCTGGCGCTTTGAGGGATGCAGAGTACCCATTCATTGCCATCACTCCCAAGTCCATTCTGGCTCGGAGTGGTTGCACCGGATGAGGTCCTATCTATGGGTCAAATAGGACTAAACTGTGTATTTATGCTAAACCTAATTGCTTGAAATAAAACTGTTTTGTCATCTAAACTGCATACTTATGCGAAACTAAATTGCTTGAAATGGAAATGTTTTGCGTTCCAAACTGAATTGTTTGTAATAGAACTGTCTGTGACATTAAAATTCTACTTATGCAAAACTGAGTTGTTTAAAATGGAACTGTTTCGACATTTAACTGTGAGTAAGCCAAAACTAAACTCATACAAACCTGAATTTTTTTAATTAGAACTGTTTGGTTAAACTGAATAGTTTGAAATAGAATTGTTTTTGACAAACTGTGTACTCATGCTAAACTGATTCTTTGAAATAAAACTGTTCATATGTATAAAAATGAATTTGGCATTAAATAACCTAGAAGGACGATATGCCCATTGTTATGACCGATTATTTGGGGTCAATAAATAAATAACTTAACACGAAGATATGAATTGCAACATAAATGTATTCAAGTCTTTGAGTAGGTCTCCTTGGTTCAACGTACACGAAGAAAGGCAAAGTGCTTACATCAGATGCTGCACTCTCATCTTAGTTCTTGGTTAATATTCTCTTTGGGTAAGTCCATTATTCTGGTGATAGGTGAGTCACCTACAACACTAATATAATCCAAACAAACAAACAAACCTGAAGAAATTACAACAAGCAAATCTTTCTTAACTAAAAAAATCAATGGCGAACAGTGCCTATTTTTCTCTTTTCTTATACATTTCTTTTGACATTTTTAGAATTTTTTTAACTCTATCATATCGACCCGTTTATATTGTAAATGTCTTCAGATTAAGGATATGTTAGAAAAATTACATCTAGGAGAAACACAACTTATGACACAAGAATTTAAAGTTTTCTAGAATGCAAACAACAATGATTATACAGCATCAGCTGGGCGAAAAAGCTGGCCTGACTCCTGTCAAATTCACCAACTGAGCAAAGCGTAGCATGGACAAAGCTATTTTAATCTCCCAATGATTACTGATCAAATAATTGTTGATAGTTTCGCTCTGTCGGCTGGGTGTGCAATAGAATACTCCGACTCAAAGAGTATCCTGGAAAGGAGAGTAACCCAGTTGATGGTACTATTTACCAACCCCTCCGCTCGGGCAGGATATGACACAAGGTCAATTTTTAAGCGGAGTTTAACAGGTTTGAATTCAGAGTTTTCCTTCTCCTAGACTAGTTGCCTCAACAAGGCTGAAGAACCTAGTCTGTCCTACTATTTACCTATAGCTGGAGGGAGAATAAGGGGGTTCATACCTTTCCCAAGGGTATTTGCCCGAAAGTGAACATAATAGCGCGACTGGAGTACGAACTCGCGTACTACGATTCCGCAGTTCATCGCTTTAACCACGAGGACACCCCCCATTTGATGGTAAGGCTCCAGTTCTGTAGCTTCAGGGAATGCAAACAAATCCTTCAATTTCATTACTCCCAGTTCAACTCTGACCCTAAGGAATACTACTTGTTAGAGTCGCTACTATGAGTCAAATAGAATCTTACAATCATGTACTATATTTGAAACCATTTTACTGTGAGAAAACTTATGACTAATTTTAAATTTAATTATTAGTATTACATACCAATACTTGAAACCATTTAACTGTGTGTTTGTTGATCGTGCTGTGCAACGGTCGATATAAATGATTCAGAACGAAAATAGCATCGCGGTGTCCCCATAGCGAATACTTCCCCTACCCCATCAATCGCGACCGCATGTAGATAGACTTGGAATTTTCAATAAGCACCGAACGGAGTTCATTTTACAAGACAATTTCATCGAAAATTCAACCCCAGGATAAGTCATCCAAAAATAAGTCCTCCTACCCCAATTCATTAAAAATCCGATTTTTCAGTGCTTAATCGATAGTAATCAAAAGATGTTTTTCTAAAAGTATGGAAAAGAAGAAATTTTCACCATGGGGCCACAATCTTATACCTTCAGGAAAATTATGATTTTAATGAATTTTTGTACCTTATATATTTGGTTGAATAATGAATAATTTCCGTTATAATAAAATCCAATTTATTCATGACTAATTCAACAATGAATTAATTTCAATCAATAGCCTTATTTTGAATCACCTCTTGCTAGTTATCAGGTAGTTTGTTGATTCCTCTCAAGTAAAATTCAGCTTATTTCGAGCTCAAAAATTTTCCACAAACGTTTTCTTCAGATAGGTTTTAGTCATTTATATAATTTTGTTAAGAACGAAAAAGTCGCTTGGTTCAAAGTCTGGTAAATATGGTGGATAGGGTAGAACAGACCAGCCTAAATCCAATATTTTTTCCGTCTTTTTGATTCTTCCTGAATGGGGCCTTCCCTTAAAAACGAGAACCACAACGTTTCTCCTCCTGTTGGATGTGGGGACTTTTCTGAGATTTTCATGCACACGTTGCAGCTGTTGATAATATAATTCTATATTGAGTGTCTGAATTTAGTTTAAAAACTCAAAACGACTAATACTTTTGAGGTTGGTTGCAGAGTTTCATTCTGGTCAATTCATACGCTTTTTGCGTATAACATGGTTCTAAAAGACGCATTTTTCATCTACTAAATGATCTTCCTAAGAAATGGGACATTTATCTGCCTTCAAAGAAGAATTATTGTCATGAATATGCAATCTTTCTTTTCCTCTCAGTGAGAGTATGAGGAAGCCAAAAGCCAAGCTTGCTCGCTTACTCATCTTTTTTAAGTGGCTACAGATTATGGATTGGGATACGCAGCCATCAAGTGATAATACACAAATTCTTTTGCACAGATTGCATTCAACCAATTCTCTTTAAATATCGTCATCAAGGTCTGATCAGCCTTTAAGACTGAATGAATGAAACTTTGGAAACCAGTTTCGGATTTGGCAGTCAGTAATGACACCTTGGTTATCATATTTACCAACCCCCTCCGCTCGGGCAGGATATGACACAAGGTCAATTTTTAAGCGGAGTTTAACAAATTTGAACTCAGAGTTGTCCTTCTCCTAGACTACTTGCCTCACCAAGGATGAAGAACCTAGTCTTCCCTACTATTTACCCATAGCTGGAGGGAGAATAATTGGATTATTAGTGCTATGTGAAATGTAATCAGTCTCGTTCAGGATTTGAACTCGTGTCGCCGTGACCATTTCCTATGACGATAACCATAACACCACCGGCACCTCCAGCTTGGTTATAAACACTCCAAAATGTATTAGCTGCTTCGGTAACGTTTTTGTTATTGTTAAATTACCACATTACATGTTGAATGTGACCTTTCAGTTCCTCCATTTTCGTATCGATTGATTAAGTAATGATTAACCCCTTTTCACTTTTGAAATAAGAATGACTAATGAAGGCACTTGTCAATCAGATAATTTCCAGTTATGTTCAAAACATTGGAAGTTTGAAATACTTACTTACAATTAGCTTTTAAAAAACGAAAATTATTAATGATTCAATCTAATGATAAAAGGAATACCAAGATGTTATGTTTTAAAGAGACCTCTATCAGGGAAAACATTGTTCCTATTCCTGTAAAAAGCAATGAAAGTCTTCAACAGACACTGCTTACTCGTTTCGTCACGATCGTTTGTACATTCTCAACAGTTCCTAACTGGCGACCCCAAAGCTAGGTTGTGATTTTTGTGAAGTGGAAAAAAATCCCAAGGATATAGTTCAAGAATGTAAGAAAATTGTTAGACCCCCAAAGAGAGTCAAGAAAGTTATGAGATATTTTTTTCAGTTTGGCAAACCTTAATTGAAACCAGTTGATAGATTCGTATTCGCTGAGAATCATTCTCTGCGACAAATCTCGATCAGAACTAGAGGGTGCCGTCACTATTGTGGAATTATTCTCGGTTCGTGAAGCGATCGGTCAACTACAATGGGATTCACTTTCGATGTTGTATTGGCCATCCATTCTAGCGTCATTCATTTATGTGTGCTTCCTTGTTTTAAGAATTATTAGATGCTTGATTCTTCTAAGCATTTATTTGCCAAGTCGGCTGGGGCTGTAGAATTCAGCGACCGCTTCTCTGCAGACGAGTATCACCCCCTCCCCAACGAGTATCCTAGATAAGACACTAAACAATCTGATGGTGAGGTTCCAGTGATGCTGGAGCTTTGGGGAATTCGGAGTACCCGGTTATTGCCATTATTCCCAGGTCCCCTCTGGCCCGGCGTGGTAGTACCTGACAGAGCCCTATCTATGGGTTAAATAGAACTAACGGGATACCTATGCTAAACTGAACTGTTTGACTAAACTAAATAGATGAAATAAAAATGTTTATGACATTTAAACTGTACTCATATTTAAACTGCGTGCCTATGCTAAACTGAGTTATTTGAAATTGAACTGTTTTTGACATAGAAACTGTACTTACACAAAACTGAATTGTTTTACATACAACTGTTTAGACATTTTACTGTGTAGAAAAATTATGTATTTATACTAAACTGAATTAGCTGAATTAGTACTGTTTGAATAAACTGAATTGTTTGAAATAGAAATGTTTTTCACGATAAAACTGTGTACTCATGCTAAACCGAATTGTTTAAAATAGAACTGATTATTTACATAAAAATGGATTTGGCGTTAAATAACCTACAAAGATTGATATGCCATAAAATTCATCAACCAACCAACTATTTAAGAAAATATGAATGCTTGCTTTTTATAGAATTTATGTATCCTTGCTTCTTCGAAGCATTTAAGTATGCTTGATTTTTCTAAGCCTTCATGTATGCTTGATTTTTCTAAAACTTCATATATGCTTGATCTTTCTAAGCCTTCATGTATGCTTGCTTTTTCTCAGCCTTCGTGTATGCTTGATTTTTCTCAGCCTTCATGTATGCTTGCTTTTTCTCAGCCTTCGTGTATGCTTGATTTTTGTCAGCCTTCATGTATGCTTGATTTTTCTAGGCCTTCATGTATCCTTTTTTTATCTCAGAGTTCGTGTATGCTTGATTTTTCTAAGCCTTCGTGTATGCTTGATTTTTCTAAGCCTTCATGTATGCTTGCTTTTTCTCAGCATTCGTGTATGCTTGCTTTTTCTAAGCCTTCATATGTGCTTGCTTTTTCTAAGCCTTCGTGTATGCTTGCTTTTTCTCAGGCTTCGTGTATGCTTGCTTTTTCTAAGCCTTCATGTATGCTTGCTTTTTCTAAGCCTTCATGTATGCTTGATTTTTCTCAGCCTTCATGTATGCTTGCTTTTTCTAAACCTTCATGTATGCTTACTTTTTCTCAGCCTTCGTGTATGCTTGATTTTTCTAAGCCTTCATGTATGCTTGCTTTTTCTAAGCCTTTCTGTATGCTTGATTCTTCTCAGCCTTCATGTATTCTTGCTTTTTCTAAGCCTTCATGTATGCTTGCTTTTTCTCAGCCTTCGTGTATGCTTGATTTTTCTCAGCCTTCAAGTATGCTTGCTTTTTCTCAGCCTTCGTGTATGCTTGATTTTTGTCAGCCTTCGTGTATGCTTGATTTTTCTAAGCCTTCATGTATCCTTTTTATTTTCTTAGCCTTCGTGTATGCTTGATTTTTCTCAGCCTTCGTGTATGCTTTTTATTCTCAGCCTTCGTATGTGCTTGATTTTTTTAAGCATTTATGTATCTTGTAAGAATTTTTGTGTTTTTGCCACTGCTAAGCATTTGCTTACTTTCTGGCTTTACTTACTGAATGAGCCAATTTATCATGGATATACGTACATTTTAAAACCAGAATCCATGTTTGCCATAATAGTCTGATATTCTATTCAATTCTAGTTGGTTGGTTGGTTGGTTGGTTGGTTAAGTTTTATGGCATATCAACCTTGTTGGTTATTTAATGCCAAATCTATTTTTTGTAAATAATCAGTTCTATTTCAAACTATTCAGTTTCGTCAAGTAGTTCTAATTCAGCTAATTCAGTTTTGTATCAGTCCAGATTTTGTTTACATACAGTTAAATGTCAAAACAGTTCTATGTTAAACAATTCAGTTTAATGTAAATACTGTTTCAATGTCAAAAAACAGTTATATTTCAAATAATTCAGTTTCGATAAGCACGCAGTTTAAATTTAGGTATAGTTTAATTGTCAAATCATTATCTTAAGCTATTCAATTTAATCAAACTGTTCAGTTTAGCATAATCATGCCGTTAGTTCTATTTAACCCATAGATAGGGCCCTGTAAGGTGTTACCACGCCGGGCCTGAGTGGACCTGGGAGCGATGCCAATGAAGGGGTACTCCGCATTCCCTAAAACCCCAGCATCACTGGAACCTCACCATCAAATTGTTTAGTGTGATATCCAGGACACTCATTGGTGGGGGTCTTACCCCTCTGCAGAGATGCAGTCGGTGTATTCTACAGTCCCAGCTGACTGGGCAATATCCAATTCTGTTATATTCTTTCTGTTCCTATATCTGGCAACAAATCATTTTGTTTCCTTGGCATCTGTTTGCTGTTTTTCTCCTCGTGAATTCTCCGCCAACTATTTCAAAGAATAATCTTTGCTTTTTTTGGAAGGTCCAGTTTTCTTTCCATTGCTTGATCTTGTCCTGTTATCTTCCGAGCCTTCCTTCTTTCACCAATATCTTTATTCATTTCTTCGATATGTATTGTTTGACTTTGTCCACTGTTGTTCTGGGTTTTTTTTTCTTTTTTTTCATTCCAATGTGGTTTGTGGGTTTTTGCTTCAATGTTACTTTAGCTTGCTGCCAATGTTTCCTTGTTAATTATTCTGACCTAATTTCCTATCCAGATTCTCTATTTCTGTTTAGTATCTCAAGGGAATACCAATTTTATCACTGACTAATTTTGCTTCGGCATAAATTAGCTCATTTATTTCGGTGATGTCTTTTGGGATATTTTTGTTAATCTTTTTACCTTTACGCTGTCCCGCTTTGCGTTTTTCCAGTCTTGGTTGCATAGGGTTAGTAATGTAGTCTTCTTTTCAGTCATGACTTTTTTTTTTATTTACGCTTAATCTTTTGTCTTCATCTGTTAAGACTGGGTTCTGGGTTGTTTTGGTTTACAATATCTGGAGTTTAACTTCGTGTAATTGGATCTTCTGAAGCATATATTTCATTTTCGTGTACTCTTCAACATTAAGTGAACGTATTATTAAATTAAACTTTTAGTCTTTAAAGAGTGTGTGAGAGAGAAGGAGTCTAATTTATTGTGATTATTTACTCTTTTGAGAGTTTTTCACACTAGCATTAGCTGATGGTTTATCACAGGAGTTTTAGTGACAGCAATTCACCTCAATATCCTGGATTCTTTTCCTTATACTGACCGGTCTTAAATGTAGTCTGGATAGTTTCAACTTATCCTCTTATTTTCCAGTCTTCCAGTCTCTGTATCAATCTTTTGGAATTTCCCGAGAGCACCAACCACAATTGGTATTACCATCACTTTCTTGTTCCATAGTTTTTTTAGTACTTTAGCAAGGTCTCGGTATTCATTTCTCTTTTCGTTTTCATTTATTTTCACTCTGTTGTCTGCCGGAACAGTAAAGTCCATTCTTCAACAAGTTCTCACCTTTTTTTGTTAAGTATCACTAAGTCTGGACATCTGGCCGAGATTAGGGGATCCAAGAAATGCCGAGAAGTTTGTGTGTCTCATTCTTCTGGACAAATTCTAGTTGTGTATGTACCACTTGTTCCTATAGTCACAATTAATTTTTTTTGCATAATTCCCACCTTTCCTACCCAGTCGTGTCAAGTCTTATACTCTTTTTGCGCTAATTTTCTGCATTCGCTTAGTATATGATTGATCTTTTCATCTATATCGCCACATATCCTACAATTACTATTTTTGCGTCTTATCCATTTCATAATTATCATTATTGTTATTATAATTATTATTGTCGTTTTTGCTGTTTGTTTTTATGCCGACTTTGATGCCTAACCTTTCTACAATCCTCTCACACCAACCTTCACAAAATACACAATAAAAATCATTTCCCAGAACGTATACCCTATTCATGAAGTAAATAAAGTTGGTGACCGTAGTCGAGGGTGACCCGAAAACTCCCTTTTCAATAGCTACTACACCGAGGTGTGGGGGGGGGCACTACTCCTTTCCCTAGAAAGTAAACTTGGCGACTGTAGTCGAGGGTGACCCCAAGGCTCCCTTTTAAATTTCTATTACACTAAGGTGTAGGGGAGGGCGCTACTCTATTCCCTTGATTACTCCACTTTTCCTTGATCCTTACCTTAAATTTCTGAGTGCGAAACAAGGCGGCATCAAGTACCATCTTTTGAGTCTTTGGTATGACTCGACCTTGAATTGAACCCCGGTCTTCTGGATCATTGGCGAACACTCTCTTCATAAGGCCTAAAGGTCGCCAACCCTATTAATACAAAATCAATACAAATCAAATTGTGTTAATCCATCTGAGAGTTACCATTTTAAATTCCTTTTCTTAACATGGTTTCATAAATCCTCATAAAATTTCTGAAAATAACAACCCACAAAACAGCATCAATACGAATATATGCCTCCAACCTTACATACTAAGTATGTCGAAGAAGATATGAGGGTTACTCCTGGAGAAGCACGGATAAACTCATGAGTGACGTTCTCTAATGGACTCCAGCAAATGGACGAACCTATGTTGGCCTACAAGTAAAGTCTTACTAACATCATTTCTGTGCGGACACTAGATGCAGCTTAGAAGACCTGCCAAGAACAATTTGTTATAGGCAATAATGGCAAAGGAGAGTTTGGAAACTCTGTGACGCCAGCATAACTTGATGAGGATTGCCATTTTTGATCTGATTCGGTAATTTATTTCAACAATGTTTCTCGATGCGCAAAAAAACAAAACAAAAAACAGTTGGTAACTTGTGTTGAATACTTTTCATAGACCCAACCAAGAACATAATCAAAGATAATGAACGAACTTCAATGAACAAAACGTAACACACTTCTTTATAAAAAAATATATCTCTCTCATTTAATCTTCAAAAAGGGGTACACACTTTGTTGTAAGTTTGAGAGATAGATGGAGAGACATATACTTAGACAGGGGACTTTGTCTTGCCCCATATCTTCTTCCTGGTGCCAGGGGATGCCGACGCTTGCACTCCCTCGCAAGCCGTATCGTCAGAGACAACACTAATGCCTCTTATTGGCTGCGTATCCTGGGCTCGACTCTCGATTCTGACTGTCTAAATCTGACCGCGTGGTTCTCATATCAAGTGGTCTTATTCCGGTTACACACCTGCTTGACTGTTTACTAATCACAACGTGACAGCTTGTCAAAACACTCGAGGTCACCGGGAGCGTACCCAAAATCCATGTCAACAGTACTTATATAACACTTGACTTGCGTTCTGATATCTGCCTAGACAATAAAATTCTAGTTTTTGGAGAAATATTGAAAAGATATCAACCAAAATTTAAAATTTCATAATTTTGAAAGTTTCAGCGGAATACCGATGGGCTGCTAGTCATTTTTGGCTCCAACGTTAAAAAGGATATCGGACAATTACCAGTGGTTATTTCACTAGCTATTAACACTACATACATGTGTTTATATCGCTAATGGTTAACTCGTCGGTTGCTGAGGTTAAACAGTTAATTTTAACTGAACGTACGTACGCTGCTTGTAAGCAACGACTCAAAAAGCAATTCATTTCAATCTACAACTTTATTACCCATGACTCCGATAAGAAGCCAGTGTGAGATTAACCAACAATTTTCTTCGTTTCATATAGAGTCTAGGAGGTGCCCGTGGTGAAATGGAAAATAGACACGGCGACACGAGTTCAAATCCTTGACGAGACTGATTACATTTCACATAGCACTAATACCCTTGGGAAAGGTATAAATCAATTATTCTCTCTCCTGATATGGGTTGGGCAGACTAGGTTCTTCAGCCTTGTTGAGGCAACTAGTCTAGGAGAAGGAAACCTCTGAATTAAAACCTGTTAAACTCTGCTTAAAAATTAACCTTGTGTCATATCCTGCCCGAGCTGAGGGGTTGGTAAATAAGCATATTGAGTGTATAGTTCCAATATTACTACGTTACTCATAGTCTGAACATTACCCTCCCCACAACCAGTTGGTTGTAAGAACCGACATACTCTTAACATCTGCTTAGAACTAAACTCTTAATTATGCAAATGCCGCCCTCCTCGTTCACACAGTCATCGAAAATTGCTCGGTGCGACTCTTTCATTCAGAATTTTGATATTTTCGTTTTTTTAGGACTAACTTACCCAGTGACAATTCTAACAGTCCAATTACCTTGTTGGTGGGACTTAGAATACGCTGACTGTATCCTCTGCAGAGGTCTATGACGTTCCAAAAACGAGGGGATCTTTGGTAAGGCACTTAACTTTATCTGATTGCCAGGTTCCCGTTCTGGAGATCTTGGGTGTGTGTCAAAACGGTTAACTGCCGTTACTCTTGCCTGGAGTGGTTACAGGCATTGATCCCGATCACAGGAGCTTATTGAGAAATGTCGCTGCACTCTCGGGAAATCCCCGCTGATTACTGCCGTGTCACACACGTGTAACCCTAGACTTCTAAGGGCATCACCGACCTGTTATCGTATGGGTGTCCTCGTGGTGTAATGGTTAAAGCGATGAACTGCGGAATCGTAGTACGCGAGTTCGTACTCCAGTCGCGCTATTATGTTCACTTTCGGGCAAATACCCTTGGGAAAGGTATGAACCCCCCTTATTCTCCCTCCAACTATGTAAATAGTAGGACGGACTAGGTTCTTCAGCCTTGTTGAGGCAACTAGTCTAGGAGAAGGAAAACTATGAATTCAAACCTGTTAAACTCCGCTTAAAAATTGACCTTGTGTCATATCCTGCCCGTGCGGAGGGGTTGGTAAATAGTACCTGTTATCGTATGTTCTCTTGTAAGTGCGTGAGAACCGTAGAACAAAAAAAAAACACATCAGCGCTCTCGTATACGCCCGCATTCAAATGAAGAGTCCTGGAAACGACACATAAACTGAATCTGATGATGAGGCACTAATTCTAAAAAAATTGTGGAGTGAAGAATATCTCTTCATAGGAATTACTTCCAGGTTTCATCTATTGGTGATATATATACATATTTTTTGTTATTAGTATTCGATGAAATAGTGAAGAAAAAACTAAAAAAAACAAGTACACAAAAAATGCAAATAAGACCGTGATCCCCTAACATTCCGTGTAGATCAATCAATCATCTTAATAATCCAAGATTATTAAATTAAACGTAAATTCTGAAAGATTAACATCACCTATTTTTTGTATAAGTGTTCAGTATGAACATTTATTCGTTGATTTTCAGTAAGGGTTGCTAACCTGAACAATAAAAGATAAAAAATCAGTCTCATCAATTTTTTAGACCAATCTCATTGGATGGCTCTTCCTTTTTCCTTTTCTTTTTTATGTTCCTATTTCTCTAGGTTTTTTAGCATTTTTTTCTTCTATTTCTTCTGTGGGCAACATCACAAATTCGTTATGGTAATGGAAAGATAATTACTAGTCTTTCTTTCGCTTCCCGACAAACAAAAGGGTCCCAGTTGTCAATTGACAGCACTGCAAATTCTGGTGTTGACCCCTGTACAATTGTAATTGCCTTCATTTCACGGCTGTCGTCAACACAGCTACAATCGTCCTCCCTCCATAACGCAATTCTTATTTCGGCCCTGGAGGCGACAAGACTGCCATGTTTGTTTGATCGAGTCTAACAAACTATCGTAATTAATACCAAAAAAAAAACTATTGATGGGTCAATAAAATCAGTCTGTATTAGAAGTACAACGAATGGTGTTTAACCTTGCTACTAGACGACACTGAATTATATTACATGCTTGTGGTGAAGAGTAGATCATTTGAAAATAGAGACTTTTTTTTTGTTTTGTTAAGTTGCTATTTTTCTTTTGTCTTTGTTATACTGTAAACAATTTCGATAATTTTGCATTGGCTTTGGAGTGGACATCGTTAGAATCTAAAATGAAAAAGAAAAGGACTCTAAGCGAATAAATAAAGGAAAATCAGATAAAGAACCCAAGAAAATTAGATATTTACAAAAGTCTGGCAAAAGGACATGGGGAATGATATTTCATATAATTAGTAAAGAAAATATTTTTTAAATGGTTGAATTGATTGTGGTTATGATTGATAGATTGATTGATTGATCGATTGATTTTGACAGCATGTTTTCCAGTGTAAGATTATTTCATGCTTAGAGGTTAGAGAATCGCGTTCGCATTACATTTATATTCATATCTTTCATATAGCTGTATACTTTAAAGTTATTAATTCTATTTAATTATGATAATTTGTTTACACAGTTATTTGGTTTCAAGCAACTAATAATAACCCTTAGGAAACAATTAGAGCTTCGATTAACTTTTCTAAATAGAAATAACTTAGAATTATATATCAAGAACTTTAATCAAATGCAAATGATCTGCTCACTATTGTAAGGTTTCAAGTATTCCAATCAAAGACTTAAAATTATTAGGCATCAAGTACCAAACAATAATCCAAATTAAACATTTATAACCTCAAGTAACTTTTCTTAATACAAATAATTTACAATTATATGGCATCGAGTATTCTTGTTGGGTATGAATAATTTTCAAACAGATCTGTTTGACCCATCGATGAGACCCTAACAGGTGCTACCACTCCGGGTCAGAGTGGTCTTAAGATTAACACCTCACAATCTAATGCTGTTTAGTGCCATGCCTAGGACCATTGGTTTGAGGGGTGTTATCCCGCAGCATATTCTGAGCTCCACCGACTGGGTTATGCACAAATGGAAGCAAATGAGAAAACATATAAATGCTAATATCTTGCCTGAGAGCGGAGAAAAAGAAAATGCTCATTACAATGGAATGCTGGGAAATACATAAATTCGACAAATTCTCAAGAATTGAAACAATTCATCTCCCAAGCAAAGATAAATTTGATTCCTGCTCGCAAATACTGACGTTTCTTTCAAAATGAATATTTCCGAAAAATTAAAGTAAATTTAAGCATAAATAAGTAAGTAAAGTTGGCAACCATAGTTGAGGGTAACCCGAAGGCTCCCTTTTCGATAGCTACTACACCAAGATGTAGGGGAGGGCGCTACTCCGAACTATATGAGCAAAAGTTTGAATTTAAAATATTTAAGGAATATTTTCGCCATGTTATTCACTAAGCTTTGCTTGGTAATTGCGCAAAGGCCTCGGGTTTACTAATAGTACCTGCTGTTGTTTAAAATGGTTATCCATTTAAGTTTTAAACATGTTTATTACTGCTTAATTTCGGTGATTTTGTGGGTAAATGGTTAGTTCAATATGACTTGACCGTAAGTCTGTTTTCGCCGGGGAATACACGCGCGCATACGTACGAACTTACCCATACACATCTTATTATTTTTTGCTGAAAATTATTCATTACAAATAGTAGGACAGGCTAGATTCTCTAGTCTTGGTACGCCAGCCAGACTAGGGGAAGGATAACTCCAAAATCAAATAACCGGTACTCCGTGTAAAAATTAGCCTTGTGTCGCATTCTGTCAGTCATGGTATGATTGGGTGAATGCATACGATCAAAACAGATATCACTAGGTAGTATTTATCGCTAAACTGTACAGAATCGAAAATCTGTAACCGAAAATATAAATATGTAGCAATTTAAAAATAACCAAACCTCTTTTATATATTTACGTTAAATTTTTTTTTGTTTTTTCGTTAGTTTCTTATGGGTGTTTTTTTTTTTTGTTTAGTTTTGTTTTGATTTTTGTTTGTTGTTGTTACAGAAGTGAAATAATTTTATCTTTATTTGCCAAGTTTCAGCGTTGTATTTTTCGGTAATAAGTAACACTTAATGATATCCGTTTTTATCAAATACTATTCTACTATTAAGGAAATCCGGGTATATTTGTTCTAGAAAAAAAGTTCAGAAATTACTCAGAGTGTATTAAACGAGGGTTGATATTATTGGTATTACTTTGGCAATGACAGGGTTCTTTAATTAGACTAATTACATTTCGGCTAATCAGCAGTGAAACAGCAGTGTGTTAAGAGGGAGGGAATTGTAGCTACTACATAATACCTTATATTTCCCAACCTGTCGTATAACGAATGAGGGCTGAGTGGTATGATACTAAGTCTAACGTAAAGTTGGGCAGGGTTCAATCCCAGCTTGAAGCGTCCTACGTGTCTAGCCACATTGAAGAGTTGTAATACAACGAAACAATCTGTCAATGGATGACAATATATATATATATATATATAATCATTCATCATCATGTGTCGCCAACAGCACAGATATCCCTGAACGTTTGTTGCCACCTGTCTCTATCGTCAATTCCTTCCGGCAGATCTTCAGGACTACATTCCGTATCGGATATATATATATATATATATATATATATATATATATATATGACCGGGGGGAGAAAAATGTGTGGAAAATTTGATATACCGAATCACTGACAACAGTTTCAAAAATGATATTTCGTCTTTACTTCTGAAAGACTTCCGGTCTTTTTGATGATTTTTTTTTTTTTTTGTTAAATAAAGACGAAATATTTTCTAATCTGTTGTCAGTGTTTTGATTTATCCACTTTTCCATTTATTTCTATCTCATCTTGTCGGATCTACTGAATCTACTATTTCTCCATATATATATATATATATAGAGAGAGAGAGAGAGAGAGAGATATAAAGAGAGAGAGAGAGAGTCATGAAGGGAAATAGACGGTTAAATAAATAGTAAAAACATATTTTAATTTGGTTTGTCACTTTTATTGATCTCACACACACACACACACACACACACACACGTGCATATATATATATATATATATATATATATATATATATATATATTGGATGAAAGCTCACTGAATCACCGGGTATTTAAAACTCAAGATCTCGAATAAATATACTCCATTTCGAGATACATGAGACGTGGAATAGGTTTTTTTTTATTAAAAAACAAAACAAAACAAGACTTCCCCAAATAAGGTATGTCCTGAGTATGATACCATAATGCATTTGTGGAATTCTTCATTGCCATTACTCCCAGGCCTACTCTCACGGGGAGTGATAGTATGTCTTAGGGTTTATCTATGGGTAAAATAAATTCATTTTTAAAATCATTTGTATTCGCTATGACCGGATGCAAAAAAAAAAATCCTCTGGCGTAACAACTACACAAAGAATGTAAATATAAACAAACAATGAACATGATTCCCTAACCTCTAGGGGAATTTCTCGTGGTATTGTGGCAAACATGCTGCACTGCGACATCTTACTGATTTCGAACTTCAGTCATGCTATTACGTTTAATTTCGGAGTAAAAACTGAGAGAAGGGCCTAAAATACTTCATCCCACACCCAGCCATCGGTTTCCTTTTCAAAGATGGTTGACATGCTGTTAAACAAAGCCACATCTAACCTCTCGGCATAGAATTCCCCCGAACGTTAAAATCAATGAAGGAATAACTTAATTTTCTACCGAACTAAATAAAGATGAGTACGTTTAGAGATTGAACAATATCGTACAGAAAAATACCGAATTGTCGTCCGTAAATTTTGGTAAGAAGAATCATATGAATGGACGAGTTTTCGGGAGATTTTTTTTTTTCAGCAGCGATAAAGAATACATTAAAAAAATAATAAAAAAAGGTACATTCCTTCCTTCAGTGATCATGTTCAGGTTTTACCTGGAAGAAAGTGGGAAAATATGGTTTTGCGAAACGCAGACGACTCGTTAGATTTCGTCTAATGAAGCCGGCTGGTTCCTGCCTTTTAATGAAAGGTGTGAGCCGAGGTCGGTAAAGAAAAGATTTCGTTGGGCAATCACAGAGTTCTTTAATTAGACTAATTACGTTTCGGCTAATTGGCTGAGGACAGCAGTAAGCCAAGATTGGTTGTTTGGGTTTATGGCATATCAACATTTGTAGGTTATTTAACGCTATTTTTATGCATATAGTCTGTTCTATTTCAAACAATTCAGTTTAGTCTGAATACAGTTTATTTGTAAAAAAAAACAAACATTTCTATTTCAAGTAATTCAGTTTAGCATAAGTACCCAGTTTAGTTCTATTTAACCCATAAATAACAATCAGATGCTACCACTCCGAGCCAGAGAGGACTTGGGTATTCCGCATTCCCCAAAGTTCCAGCATAACTGGAACCTCATCATCAGATTATTTAGTATCATATACAGGACACTCGTTGGGGAGAGGGTCTTACCCTTCTGCAGAGGTGCAGTCGGTGTATCCTACAGCCCTAGCCGACTGGGCAACTATAAGATTTCGAGAAAATGAAATATTTCTTTTATTACGAACGAAATTTTTAAAAAAGCTGGAATGGCTAATATAAAGAAAGAAAAAAATAATTATTGAAGAATTGCCAATAGTATTTATTTATGAATTAGAGATGAGAATATAAAATGAGAAAATTGAAAATTAAAACTATAGAAAAAGTCAAGTTGGCGACCCTAGTCGAGGGTGACCCGAAGGCTCCCTTTTCAATAGTCACTACACCAAGTTGTTGGGGAGGGTGCCACTCCATTCTCTAGATTGCTCCACTTTACCATTAATCCTTACACTGCCGAGTGCTTAGCAAGTCGGAATAAAGTTCCATTTTTTGAGTGTTTGGTATAACTCGACCTGGGATTGAACCCCGGTCTCCCGGACCATTGGCGAATACTCTACTCATTTGGCCAATGGCCCGGATAAATATAAAAAGAGTGTAAAATATAAATGAAAAGTATTTTTTTAAAAAAGAAATAAAAATTAGATAAAAATATATATCGTCATTTCATCTTGAATTATTCGGAAGACTATAATTATATTTATTATTTCAATTTATTATATTTACTTACATAAACAATTCCAGGAGAAATGTATATCATCTTAGAAAAGGGAATTCCTTTAGGAAAAGCATGATTTCGTTTGTTCTTCATAACACCGAGTAATGGGTAAATAGTTAGGCTGGTTCTTTACCATTCTATGGTTGGTTGGTTGGTTGGTTGGTTGATTGGTTTATTTGTTCAATGGCATGTCAACCTGTGTAGATTATTCAATGCTAAAGCCATCCTTCTAGAAGAACAGTAGCGATGCTATTTAACCCATAGTTGGGACAATAAGGGGCTCATAACTTCCCCAAAGGGTATCTGTTTGACAGTTAACGTAATAGTCCAGCTCTTAAAACATTACACCACGAGGACCCTATTCCAACCAGTCTATATGAAGGAAAGACGAATTTAATGAAAAATTCACCATTTTCTATTTAAGATGATTTAGGATTTTATAGAAAATATAGAAAGATACAAATCGAGCTACTATGTATATTAGTTACGTTTGGTTTGGTTTGGTTTGGTTTGGTCTTATGGCACATCACACATTGTAGGCTATTTAATGCCAAATCCATTTTTATACATAGAAACAGTTCTATTTCAAACAATCTGGTTTAGAATAAGTAGAATTTTCGTTCACCTACAGCTAAATGTAAAAAATGTTCTGTTTCAAACAATTTAGTTTAGCGTAAGCACACAGTTGAAATGTCAAAAACAGTTCTATTTCAAACTATTCAGTTTTGTCGACAAAGTTAGATGGTTCCAAGTATTGCTATGTGTCACTAACAATTCCTTTAAACATCAGTCATTTATTGAATCACACATAAATGTAAAAACAGTTTTATTTCAAACAATTCAGTTTAGCATAAGTACGCAGTTTAAATGTCAAAAGACTTCTATTTCAAACAATTCATTTTAGCATAAACACACACTTAAGTTCTATTTTACCCATAGACATGACCCTATCAGGTGCTACCACTCCGTGCCAGTGTGGACTTGGGAGCGATGGCAATAAAGGGGTACACCGCATTCCCCAACGCTGTAGCATTACAGAAGCCTACCCTCAGATTGCTTATTGTCATATTTCCTGGACACTCGTTGGGGGAGACTTATCCGTCTTCAAAGACGCAGTCGATATATTCTGTTGTCCCAATGAATGTTTGTCGATTTCCCGATCATCGATTGCCATAAATTGTCCCTTCAACAAATTCTTATATATAGCAGTATTTCTTGGGGGCGAAGTCAGCGTAACGGCTATGGGTTTGGTGATCCGACTTCAAATCCTGGAGTAGCTTAGTTGGCTGGGGCTGTAGAATATACCGACTGTATCTCTGCAGAGGGGTAAGACCCTATCCTCTACTAGTGTCCTATATATGACACTAAATAATCTGATCGTGTGGCTCCAGTAATGCTGGATATTTGAGGAATGCAGAGTACCCCTTTATTGCCATTACTCCCAGGTCCACTCTGGCCTGGAGTGGTAGCACCTCATAGGGTCCTATCTATGGTCAAATCATATATATTTAATATATATGTATAAAAAGGATTTGGCATTAAATAACCTACAAGTTTTGATATGCCATAAAACCAAACCAACCCAAACTAAATCGTGGCTGAAGCTGTTTGCATTTCATCTAACGCTAATGTTTTTGGAATAGGCAAAAATCCAACTGTTCTCCCAGCCTCCCATTATGGGTAAATTGTCGGCAGACTAATTTCAAGTTAGGCAACCGGTCTATGAGAATGAAAACTCTAATTTCAAACCAGCCTTAATCCGTTTAAAAGTTGTGTTTGTGACAAAAGCTGCGCGTGGCAAAGGGGCTGAGTAAATACATAGCTAATCCCAAAGCGACCATCAAACTTTGGAAAACGATAGACTTCCTCTTGAAGAGAGAAGTTGATATCCAGGCTGATTTGATCCCATTGCACTACGTTGCACAAAAAGGGAAGGATAAACGATACAATTCTGCTACATAATGTTCCTTAGGAAAAAGGAATTTTTGCTCATTAGAGCTATTTTTGGCACCGACTTCACGTTATGGCAATACTTAATGTGTAATGCTTTATATTCAATCCCACATAACTTTAGAAGATACATGATCACACTGATGCTATATAATCAGAACAATTGAATCGTAAAAATCTGCACCAACAGAGGCGACCCATTTTTTTAGAGTATTTATCTCAGCACCTACATATACAGGGGTAGACAAAATAATTGAAACCCCTGGATATTTCAAACAAATTTATTTTGATATGCTTTAAGACAACCTTTGGCAATATTACAGCTTAAATTTTTATACAAATTTTTAATGGTTTCCAGAGGAAATTTTGTCCATTTTTCGGCCAAAACAGTCTCAAGTTCTCTCAGTGATGATAGTGAAGGATATCGACTCCTAACTTATTTTTCTGAAAAGCACCATAAATGTTCAATAATATTGAGATGTGGGGACTGCCATGGCCAGACAAGAGGTGCCTGTTGTGTTTTGGAGGTGCCCGTGGTGTAATGGTTATCGTCATAGGAAATGGAGACGGTGACACGAGTTCACATCCTGGATGAGGCTGATTGCATTTCACACAGCACTAATACCATTGGGAAAGATATAAATCTAATTATTCTCCCTCCAGCTATGGGTAAATAGTAGGGCAGACAGGGTTCTTCACCGTTAGTGAGGCAACTAGTCCAAAAAGAAAACTTTGAATTCAAACCTGTTAAACTCCGCTTAAAAAATTGACCTTGTGACATATCCTGCCCGAGCGGATGGGTTGGGTAAATATGGCCATTGTCAGACAAGATGCTCTACTTTTCTAGAATGTTCTTCGTGCCATTTAGAAACAGTTTTATCTGTATGAATTGGTACATTATCTTCCTGAAATATTGCGTTTCCATCCAGGAACAGTTCTGCGACAATAAGATGAATTTGATCTGAACATTTTTAAAAATAGTCTTGATTTTTGATCCAGTCAGGAAGGGAAACCATTGGGGCGACAGATTTCCAAGATATAGCCTCCCAGATAATCAAAGAGCCCCCTCCACGTTTAACAGATGGAAGAAGAAAGTCAGGATCAAATGTTTCTTTTAGTTGTCTCTGCACATATACTCGACAAGATGTAGGAAAAAGCTAAAGAATGAATCTTTCGAGAAAATAACATTCTTCCACTGTTCTAGGGACTAGTTCTATAGATTTTGACACCACTCTAAACGCTTTGCAATATTGGTTTTCTGATTGCAGCCCTCCCACGAAATCCGGCTTTGTGCTGCTCCCTTCATACAGTTTTTGAGGAAACTGGTTTCTCTTGATGGTCATGAAGCTCTGCTGTAATTTTCGGAGCTGTATTCTGATCATCCTTAGTAATAGTCTGCATAAGAGTCCGAGGGTCCCTATCAGACAGCTTTCGATTTCATTCAGAGTTTTGCTTCTGTCAGGAGGTCTTTCCTTCTTTCACAAATGCTGTCATTACTTTCGAGACCGTACTGTTCTCCTTGCTAGACCAAATAATTAAGCGGGTTTTGTTACTCTAGTACCTGCCATACGAGCTACCACCAAGCTGTCTTATTTTAAAGATTGATAGATCTGCTATTTTAGTGAATTTTGATTTATTTCTTCAGATGTTATCAGTAAAAGAACAACAATTTTAGTAAAATAAGAGGGGAAAAATTAATAATCAATTCAAAAACATAAAATAAATGTTTGATGGTTTTATAGGTGTTTCTAAATTATTATACTTAGATTCTAGGTGTTTCCGTTATTTTCTCCAAACCTTGTATAGGCTGTTGTATACTCAAAACCATAGCCATAACCATACCATAATCACAATGATATCTCAATCTAACGGTGCATGTTCAAATTCAATTACAGGGAAATACACAACACATTAACAGGTAACTCACCGTTGTTCAGGTACGAACGTTTATTAACTTCTTCACTTCTGAGTTCGGTTCTTCGACACGAGGAGAGAGAGACACACAATTCTTAAAAGTCTTTCGTATCATACTATGCTAACAAAACTCCTACGCTCGGAACATCTCGTAGAGTTTTAGATCTCCTTTCATCTTCGCTGGTCAGGACCCGAAAAACTTAACCGTATACCTCAACGGTCGAAACCCAAACTTCTCGGAATTCACTTCTACTGTTCGTCTACATGGCCCAAGTCGACAACCAGCTTGACTGGTCCCCATTCGACAACTAACAGACTGATCCCCAGTAAACTACCAATTCAACTGGCCCACAGACGACACTCAACTCGACTGGCCCACAGTCGACACTCAACTGACGCTTTTTTCAAAATCTCCAAATTCTCAGCCCAGGCATAACGTCATTCACACTCCAGTCCCATTTCCTATCTGGAGTTTATAATGACAATTGTGATTGTCATATCCTCTGCGCGTGAGCGTAAACTGTACCCACTGTCTGTGCACCTGAACTAAGAGCCGAATAGTTCAAAGCCCAACCAAACTGAATGATAAAATATAATTTACGAAAAAGGATTTATATAAAAAAAATCATTCCGTAATTATATAACAGGCAATCTTTGTATGTTTCTTGCTTGGCTCATAAACTGATTTTAGTGAGGTGGATTTTCATTGACAGACCTACACTTATGACCAAACTAGGCTCGATATTTAAAATGTCATCTACTTGTACTATTTAATGAGCCTATGTTAAACTTGACCTTGTTTAGTTGATCAATATGTTTCTGCTGGTGCATTCTCATGCCTTCCTAGTTTTTATCTATCATTATAAAATGAATTATCTTCAGGGTTCTATCTATTATACAGACCAGTACTTTATCCTATTATTTTTTGTGGTTGTTTTTTATAACTCCGTTTGTTATATATACGTAATGAATGAAGGAATCATAAAACCTTTTTATAGATATATAACTCTCTCAATTTCTTTCTCAAAAGGGTCGAAATTGGCGTGTGTGAGAGAGACAGATGGGCAAACGGTGATGAAGGCGAACTGTTATATTGACCCTTTATATTGTTATATTGTTATAGAACTGTTATATTGACCCCGCTGTGCCCCACTTAGACTAGACGTTCTCCACCGGTCTTCGCCAAGGAGGCCATTTGGCCCCCTGCTGCCACTCTAGGACTCCAAGTCTCAAGACTGACGACTGACGACTCAAGACTGCTGTGGGCTGCTGCACACCCGTCTCCGTGATTGACCGCTACTCTGGTGTACCCGTGTATATATAATTCCATAACACCTACATTCTTTCGGCTTTAATTCAAGTGAGTTGCTTCCTTTTGTTTACACTGCTGGAACATCCGGCTTTGTGAAAAATCAATATGTAATACATTTTGGCCAATTGTAGTTCTTACTTTCTATGTTAAATAAGATTTTTTGTATGTATTGTCCTTGATTTTTTAAGGGACAATCCTCATTGCTTTGATCAGTAGATGTTCGTGAAATTCACCGGGGAAGTCAACGGACATGAACACAGCAATGGAAAATTAATTCAGTTACGTTAAATTTGAATTTGCAAATGGTCAATATAATTCAAATTGAAGTCTATTATTTTCAAATGATAGATCATGACCCTTATTAAAGTCTGATATTGACACCATCATTAACACGGGCGTAAAAGTTTGATAAAATGCTTTTTGCACTATTCTTTAACGTTATAATTTCATCCTACGCCACATAACCATCTTGGGATTATATTCCATTTTTATGTTACATAGTTTGAGTGGTTGGTTGGTTTCTTTATCAAAGGCATATCAACCTTTGTAGGTTATTTAATGCCAAAGCAATCCTTCTAGAAGAACCGTAGTGGTATTATTTAATTCATAGCTGGGAGGATAAGAGGGTTCATACCTTTCTCAAGGGTATTTGTCCGAAAGTGAACGTAATAGCGCGACTGGAGTTCGAACTCGCTTACTACGATTCCGCTGTCCATCGCTTTAACCATTACACCACGAGGATCATATGGTCTCACCTATATATTATCATCAACATGTCATGCTGTTTGCATGGATTTTCCTGATTCTCTTTCACTATTCATCTCTATCATTGATCGCTTCCAGCAGGTCCTCTAGACTACATCCTATGTCCGTACAGAGCTGTTTTAGATAAGTTCTTGTGGGCCGTCCAACACTTACACGTCTGTGTGAAAGGGTTCACATGAGAACGTCGCTTATTAGCTGGTTCTTACTTCTCCACCAGTGTCCCAAATGTCTTATTTGGATGGTTTTAGAGATGGGAGGTTGGTGTCCGTACAGTTGCTGTTTTGTGGGCTTTTGCTTCCAGGATTTGTTCAATATAGCCCGAAATATTTTTGTGCTATTACTGTCTAGCTTTTCCTCCATACACTTAGTCAGCGTCCATGTGGTGCATCCATGTAGTAGAACTGACACGACTGCTGCAAGGAAAAATGCGTTTTTTTTTTAGGATAAGTCTGTCTTCCATATGATCGATAACCTATCGATAGTAGTCCATGCGGGGACCGCACATGATGGAGACTCCTACAGGTTCAGCAAACAGAACCCTTAATTTAGTACAAGGGGTAGATTATTCCAATTCTTTTAACCATGACGAAGTACAAGTTTTAGGCTACTGTAGACACTATATTAGTCCACGTGGCGCAACAGATATAGGCGTTTTGGAGAAAACGTTTTTTAAGTGAAATCATCTTGATGTTGAAGGTTCAATCCTGACTACAGGTAAAAATAACACGTAATTTTTTAGTACCTATAATATATATAGTTTCCATAATATTCAGTAAAATCTATTATTTCATAAAATAAGGAAGTGCTTGGGGCCGAAGAGCGTATATTTTTACTAGTATATATATAAAATATCCATATTTCTTTAATCAATTTTATTGATCTTATACACACACAAACACACACGCATATATATATATATATATATATATATATATCATCATCATCATATCGTGCTGGCAGCACGGATATCCCTGACCCTCTCTCGCCACTCCTCCCTATCGTTCATCGCCCTAGGTAGGTCTTCAGGACAACAACCTGTATCCTCACATAGCTGATGAATGTACGTTCGAGCTGGTCGTCCTGCTTTTGCGCGGCCATGTGTGGGGATCCATAAGAGTACATCTCTTATGAGTTCATCTCTGCTTCTCCAGCAGTGTCCTGCATGTCTGGTTCGTCTAACTTGAATAGTTTTCGTGATAGGGGGCAGGTGGCCGTACAGTTAGTGTCTTGTGGGGTGTTGCCGCCAGGACTTGTTCAGGATTGCACGCAGCATTCTTGTGTAATTGCCATCTAGTTTCTTCTCCAGCCGTTTTGTTAGCGTCCATGTAGTGCATCCATATAGCAGTATCAATGTGACCGCTGCCTGGAAGAAACTGCGTTTCATTTTATCGGTTAGGTCTGATTTCCATATAATCGATAGCCTATTGATAGCTGTCCATGCTTTCGTTAACCTCGTTTCGATGTCCTTTTCGGTTGATTCAACGCTGCTTCCTAGGTACGGGAATTTGTCTACTAGTTTAAGTGGGGTTCCTTCTAGAGTGGAGATGTCCCCCGTTTGGTTATAGCACATATATTCCGTTTTGTGTGCATTAACATGGAGGCCTATGCTTGCTGCTGCTCGTTCCAAACTATGTAGAAGTGTTTCGGCTTGGTCAGGTGTATTTGCCAGTATCGCTATGTCATCGGCTCGGTGATTGTTGTTGCGGGGTATCTTCTGCTTCTTTTCTTCGTCAGTTCGAAGCCATTCTCTTTGATTTTGTCAATCGATGTTCTAAGTACGTAGTCTAGACAAATGATAAAGAGGTACGGAGCCAGCGTGTCCCCTTGTAGTACTCCTGCTACAATGTCGAAGTATTCTGTGTCTCCATCCGGTGATCGTACTTTTACTTTAGTGTTTCTATAGAGAATCGTTATTGCCGCTACGGTTTCTTTAGGTATGCCGTACGCTAGTAGGATTTGTTCCATTTTTCCTCAGTGAATGGAGTCGAAAGCCTTGGTAAAGTCGACAAATATTAATGTTGCTTGTAGGTTCTTCGCCCGTACACCTTCAAGGATTCTGCGGATGGTTAATATTTGTGAGGTCATGGATCTATTTCTTCGGAAGCCATTTTGGTTTTTTCTAAGTATGTTGTCGATTTTGGGTTCTATTCGGTTTCGTAGTAGGGCATTGTAGATTTTGGCAGCTATGGATGTAAGTGTTATGCCTCGGTAGTTTTTGGCTAATCCGAGGTCCCCCTTTTTAGGGAAGGGGAGTATGCATCCCTTCATCCATCTATCTATCGGATTTTGATTGTATACTGCGTTGCAGTGTCGGAGCAGTATGTCGTCGAATTGTCTGGTCTTCCATACTTCCGGGGGAATTTCGTCCTGCCCTGCAGCTTTCCTATTTTTAATTTTTCAGAGAACCGAGTCGAGTTCTTCTTGTGTGAACGGTCCTTGTGGATTAATAGTAGAAATACATAGCTGTTCAGTATCATCTTTTCACAATAATACTCAGCAAGCAATTTTTATTCTATTGTGTTTTAATCCATTTATGTAGATAGCAATTATTTGTAGTCAATGTCGACTCATGTATAGGCAATTTCGATCTGTTACACCTTGTATTTTCCCCGATTATTCCTGGTTTGTCTATCTGTAACGCTCTTATTCTCTCTCGATCACTAGCGGCACACAACCATTATCATAGTTGGTGTGCAACATCCCATATTTTGTTCCTATCAGAAGCGGGTCAACTATAAGCACAGTTGATCGGCAACACCCACTATTTTACCCAAGCAGTAGTGGCTCGCCTATAGGCATTGTCGATCTGCAACACTTATTTTTCCACGATCAGTATTGACTCGCCTGTTGGCTTTGTTGATCTGTGACACCCCCGATTTTCCCTCGATCATTAGCGGTTCGTCTATAGGCAGAGTCGATCTGAAACACCATCAACATCCCTTATTTTCTCAAGATCAGTAGCGGCTCATCTATTAGCAATGTTGGTCTGCAACCTTCCCTATTTTGGCACAATCAGTAGCAGATCATCTCTTAGCACAGTTGTGACCCCTCTCTAGGCATTGTCGATATGCAACACCTCGTATTTTACCCCGATCAGTAGCTACTCGTCTATAAGCTCTGCTGACCTATAACATCCCCTATTTGTCCCAATCAGTAGCAGCTCGTCTATAAGCATTGCCGATTTGCGGCTCCCTATTCTATTCCAAACAGTAGCGCATCGTCTATAAGCACTGTCGAACTGCAACCCCTATTTTGTCCTAATCAGTAGCGGTTCATTTATAAGCACTGATGATCTGCAGCTCCCTATTTTGTCCCAATCAAAAGTGGTTCGTCTATAAGCACTGTCGAACTGCAACCCTCTATTTTGTCCCAATCAAGAGCGGCTCGTCTATAAGCGCTATTGATCTGCAACCCTTATTTTGTCCCAATCAATAGCGGCTCATCGATAAGCACTGTCGATCTGCAGCCCCTATTTTATCCCAATCAGTAGCAGCTCGTCTATAAGCTCTATTGATCTTGCAGCCCTGCTATTTTTCCCCTCTTATACTGAAAAATACATATTTATTCATATCTGTAAAAAAGTATTTAATACTATTTTCCATAACCTTTAAACTTAATGTCATTGGTCAACTTGTCAGTCTCAGGAAACAAAGAAATTGCTATATGAGGAACTATTGTCTGAAGCAGCATCCACCACGAAATAATGTCACGAGCCTCCACTGGAACAGTACCCCCACGAATTCAAAGAAAGAGAAGAAAAAATATATGGTTATGATGACCAGCAAATTCGAGATTGAAATCGTGGTCTTAAAAAAATTGATAAATATCTGTTTTTTCCACAATAAAAATTCATGAAATTGTAAGATATATACTAGTGTCAAATAGACGCGCTTAATAAATTATCTATCTATCTATTTATCTATCTATCTATCGCTAAATGTATCGTTATGTTTGAATATGTTAAATAGTAATGCAGAAAAATGTAGTTAAAATGCTTCTAATTAGAGAATGAAACAACTTCCAGTCCATTTTGTAACGGCATGATAAATCTATGGAGCCTACATTCCCATTGAATGTTCTTTATTAATCGTCCACACTCCTAAAAAAACTATCGAATTAGAAGTAGTTGATATATTCATTTGCTTACCAATAATGTTTAGAATTATTCTGTTGACAGAGATGTTCGATTCTAGATCAATCTAACCTGGATAAACAAATTTGAATTAAATAACGGAATCACTAAAAATATTGATTTAAATCTCTTATTCCTAATTACGTGGTGCATTCAATTAGACTTTTTTGTACAGTCATTTAAAAGTGTCGTAGACTCTTGAATGTTCAGCATGTTATTGCTATACATCATATTGCTATACATCATATGGGATGACTGACCAATTTTTATGATTTCAGATTCAAAAGAACAGCTACAGCAGTATTGCAATACACCCTTCTAAATCCTGATTGCCACAGTTGGTGAATTTCAAAAATGCAATCTGGACGTGAGGACACTTTAGAAGAACGATATACTATAAAATTCTGTTTTAAACTTGGAAAAATGCCAGAGAAACGTATGGAAAGCTTCGGGCAGCTTTTGGAGCATCTTGCATGAATCGTGCATTAGTTTTTGAGTGGCATAAGAGATTCAAGGAAGGCAGGGAGTCTTAAGGGATGATGAGGGGTGTGGGAGGAGTTGATTGGCCAAAGAGTTCGGGTTACTATGTTGAGATTCTAAGGGAGTTCAGGAAGAGATTCCGTCGGAAAAGGCCAGCACTCTTCAAATCGGGTCAGTGGCATTTCCAACGGGACAATGCACCAGTCCTCAATTCCATTCTTGTCACAGACTATTTGACCAAGATGGGCATCAAGACAGTTCCTCAGCCTCCCTATAGTACAGACCTTGCTCCCTGTGACCTTTGATTATTCCCTAAGCTCGGAGCCTGTCGTTATGAGACAATTGAGGAGATGAAAGAGGCTGTGACGAACCTCATTGACACGCTCACACAAGAGCACTTCCATGGGGACTGTTGGAACGGTACAACAAGTGCATTGCAGCCGGAGGAGATAACTTCGAAGGGGACTACAGTTTCATTTGTGTACTATTAATAAAAGCGCCCATACGAAAACAGTCTGGAAACTTATTTAATGAACCTCGTAATTTCAGACAGAAGAAAACAACAAAATATCAAATATCTTGTTGTATCAGTTTTCCTGGATCGGTGACATTTATTCGATGTGTGATTAATAACGTTTAAGAGAAGTAAGAAGTTAGGCCAGAATGGTAAGAAGACAAACAATAAAAACAAGCAAAGATTTCCCTACGCACTCTGTGCGTGTATATATCATCATCATCAATTCACGCAGACAACAGGGGTTTCCTTGACCCTCTCTCTCTCTTGCTCTCTAGCGGTCCCTATCATTTATCGCTTCCTGCAGGTTTTCTAGACTAAATCCTCTATCCGCACAGAGCTTTTGTAAATAAGTTATTGCTTGTCGGCTAATACCGGCATGTCCACGTACAAGGGTCCTTAGACGAACGTCAGTAGGGAATTCGTCCTTGCTTCTCCACTATATATATATATATATATATATAATAAAAAGAAAATATATATATATAATAATATATATATATATATATATCATTAAATAATAATACAAATTTTGTCTGTATGACATATTTAAGATCCTTTCAAGTTTTCTGCTAAGTGTCTTTGTTTCAGGTTGGAATTGTTAGATGAATTTCCCAAAATTGTCCCGAGCGCTTTCGAAGCATTCGTAGGCCATCATCAGGGGTTGCTTGCTTGTCTAAGGTGTGTTTGTATTTTTTTTTAAATAACTCCATTTCTATTGCCTTTCATCTTAAGAACCACTGTATTCCTAAATCCAAGTTTAAAAATTCTAATTAAAAACAGCACTTTATTCGCACACGAAATTTATAAGCTACGACTACAAATCCTTGAAGCCCTACATATAAAATCTTAAAATTAATAGAATCAATTTTGAAAATAGTGACAATATTTTAAAATGCTTTTAGTTTTTTTTTCCGTATTCCTATAGTATTCTATTTCCATTGATAGCGTTCCATTTTAGATAGCGTTCTATTTTTAAATAGATCAGTTACCTTGTTTTATCCAACTCTGCGTTTCCATATTTTTGTTATGGTATAAACTTTCAAAACTTTCAAAACTCTTTTTAAAAAATACAAACAAACTTTACACAAGCAAGCAAGCCCTGATTATAGCCTATGAATGGTCCGAAAACACTTGAGACAATTTTGGGAAATTCATCTACCAATTCCGACCTGAAACTTAGACACTTATCAGAAAACATGAAAGGATCTTAAATAAATTATACAGACAAAATTCGTCTTTTTTATTGAATGAAACGTACTTAAATGAACGACTGCTGCCTAACCACACACACACACACACACACACACACATATACATATATATATATACATATATATATATATATATATATGGTGTTTGAAAAATGTATATCATTTGAGATATACTGGGTGTTTGAAACAAATTAATATCACTTCATCATTTAATAATTGGATCAATTCCTGTTCAAAGAATTTCGATATAATGTATTGAAATAAGGAAAAGTTCTACGCCTAATGTTTAAAGGTTTTTTTTTTATTTCCCATGAATGTCATTTCCGTATTTGAAGAGAAAATAATCCAACATTAAATATAGAATCTTCAGGGTTATTATATTTACTGTATGACTATGCTAATCTAAATTATATCTACAAACGTTTAACCATTGATAATGAAAATTTATTATTTATAAATATTGAAAACTATACAAAATCATCACTATATATATATATATATATATTATAAAATGAGTATATACATATATATATATATATATATATATATAGGTATTTTGTATATGTATAAGAACAACTTTATATAATACTTGCATTAGTATATAATAGCCGTATATATATATATATATATATATATATATATATATATATATATGTGTGTGTGTGTGTGTGTGTGTGTGTGTGAATAGATTCTATAGATATACTTAAACGGAATTATCCAAATCACATCTGACGAGCAAAAAAAATATAATGGAATATACTCACTGATTCTTTTTGTTTCTCACTGATATATATATATATATATATATATATATATATATATATATATATATATATATATATATATATATCATCATCATGTCGTGCCGCCAGCACGGATATCCCTAACCCTCTCTCACCACTCTTCCCTATCGTTCATCGCTTCTGCCAGGTCCTCAGTGTCACATTCCGCATCCTCCCAGAGCTGCTGTATGCAGGTACGAGCTTGTCACCCTGCTTTTGCTCAGCCATGTGAATGGGTCTATACATGCATGCATGTGTGTGTGTGTGTATGTGCGCGCGTGTGTGGGTTGTTTTTTGGGGGTTTATGGCATATCAACTCATGTAGGTTATTTAATGCCGAATCCCGTATATACATATATGACCGTTAAATATATCACAGTTAAATGGTTTCAAATATTATTATATAACACTTCCAATTCAAATTCATAACGATCATTTGTTTGGACATAGTTAATGGATCAACATTTCTATTTGACCCAAAGATGGCACCATCACATGTACTACCTTTCCTGGCCCTAGGGGTCTTAAAAGTAATGGCAGTGAAGGGGTGCTCTTTCATGGGACGAAGTCTCATTATCATATTGTTTAGTGTCATGTTTAGGATACTTGTTTGGTTGGGAGGGCTTACCTCTCCGCCAAGAGGGAATCGGCGTATTCAATAGCTGCAGACAACTGGTCGTGCGTGTTTGTGAATCTTAATTACTTTAATCAAGGACGAGAAAATATGGCCTAACGGGACAAAGTGCCAAATATCAATAGACAAAGCTACTTGATCAGAAAAAAGGTTTTAAAACATACACCACCCACACACACAAACACACACACACACACAAACACACACACACACACACACATATATATATATATATATATATATATATATAAATTATTGAAGCCGCATGAGTGTATGTTGATGTTTGACAATATATGTAGCTCAGTCAGCTGGGGCTGTAGAATTCACAGACTGAATCTCTGCAGAGGAGTAAGACCTCCCTTTCCAATGAGTGTAACGCTTATGATATTTAACGATCTGATTGCGAGGCTTGGAAAATTGTGGAAGATAGAGTACCCCTTCATATCCATTGCCCCCCGAGCGGTAGGATTTGATATGGATAAAAAAGAACTGGTTGTCATTAAATTAACTGCAAAAAAATGGCGAATACTAAATTGAATAGCCAGAAATAGAACTGTTTGGTTTTTCAGCTGTGGGTAAACGAATAACTGATGTTCTATTGAATAGGTAATTATGCATAGCAATACTTGGAACCATTCACCTGCGTTCGAACGAATGATTAATATTGAATAGAATTATAAGTGTTGGAAATCAATAATTAAAACCAATGAAATCTGTAGAAACAATAGCAATACTCCTGGGCCAACAAATTAGTTCTAACAGATTTAAAAATGAAATTACCGACAAACTAATCTCTTACATATCATGTATATCTATTTATATATAGCAAATAAACAAGTGATGTTGAATTATTTTCGTTATATAAAAATTGTTGAAACCATTTAAGTGAGTGCATTAATGGTTAATAGTATATAGAATTATTTGTATCAGATTGAAATGTTTGAAGATATTTTACTGCGCGCAAAAAATTGATTCAGACTCGTTAAAAATGTTATCAATAAAATCTGTTTACAAATGATATAAATATATATGTAAAACAACAATGGTTGATTTGCCATAAACTCAACCCAATCAAACCAAACAAAATATGTGAGCATACTAATACATACAAACGTATTTTTTTAAATTTCTATCATGGTTTTATGAAAAAAAAATCTAATGGTGTGTGTAAATTCGTATATTTTGTTTGTTTTGTTTTGGTTTGGTTTGGGGTCATTGTTTTTAATGACTTATCAACCTTCGTGGGGTATTCAATGCCAAAGCCATTCTTGTAGGACTGGAGTGGTACTATCTAAGCTATCGCTGAGGAAATATGATGTTGCATATCGACATTTGACAAAGCTGTCAATCAAGGATCTTTGGGGTAGGATTTTCCAGCTGTATAAACAAAATGATTACCGGGGAAACAAGCGATGCGTGGGTGAAAGCAGATCACGTGTATTGACAGACGGAGGGACAAACGGAATGCGTAGGCGTTATGAAACCCACGGACACACAGTTATTCGATCGAGAGGTAAAGACTTTCGGAGGGCAGCTAATGAGTGCCCAGAAGAGGCGAGGGCCAAGTGGCCCCCTGGCAGAACCAAGTTGAGAACCTCTCGTCAAGAAAACAAGGACTTAAAGCAATGTATATGGAAACGGGGGTTTAAAAAAAAACAATATAGTTGTCTTCCGCTTGTCTGTATCCGCGTCGTTCGTATCCTTTTCTCTATCTCTATCTCTCTCAGGCTTGCAGAAGTTTTGACCTTTTCGATTAATAAAGATTAGAGACTTACATGTTTTCATAAAGAATACGTTCTGGTCATTCTTTCCTTCGTCATCTAATAAAAAAAGAGATTTGATATATTTCCTAACGGTCTTAGTCAGAAAGTGAACGTCCTACCTAGGAAGTAGCGTCTCATCAACCGAAAAAGACATCGACACACGACTGACGAAGGCATGGACGGCTATCGATAGGCTCTCGATCATATGGAAATCAGACCTAAGCGATAAAATGAAACGCAGTTTCTTCCAGGCAGCGGTTGTGTCAATACTGCTATATGGATGCACTACATGGACGCTAACTAAACGGCTGGAGAAGAAGATAGACGGAAACTACACAAGAATGTTGAGAGCAGTATTGAACAAGTCCTGGCGACAACACCCCACGAGACACCAGCTGTACGGACACTTGCCCCCCCCCCATCACGAAAACTATACAAGTTAGACGAACCAGACACGCGGAACACTTCTGGAGAAGCAAGGACGAGCTCATAAGTGATGTACTCCTATGGACCCCCACATATGGCCGTGCAAAAGCAGGACGACCAGCTCGAACTTACACACAGCAACTATGTGAGGACACGGGATGTAACCCTGAAGACCTGCCGGAGGCGATGAGTGATAGGGAGAAGTGGCGAGAGTGGGTCAGGGGTGTCCGTGCTGGCGGCACGACATGATGATGATGATGATGATATATGTGTATGTCGAAGTATTCCGTGTCTCCATCTGGCGAACGTACTTTCACTTTGGTATTTCTGTAGAGAATCATTATTGCTGCTACGGTTTCTTTTGGTAGGCCGTATGCTAGTAGGATTTGTTCCATCTTCCCTCTGTGTATGGAATCGAAGGCCTTGGTGAAGTCGACAAATAGGAATGTCGCCTGTAGGTTTTTTGCCCGAACGTCTTCAAGGATTCTACGGATGGTCAAAATTTGTGAGGTTGTAGATCAATTTCTCCAGAAACCATTTTGGTTTTTCCGAAGGATGTTGTCTATTTTGGGTTCTATGCGGTTTCGTAGTAGAGGATTGTATATTTTGGCTGCTATGGATGTAAGATTGTTGCAGGAGTACTACAAGGAGACACGCTAGCCCCATACCTCTTTATCGTTAGTCTAGACTACGTGCTTAGAACTTCGATCGACAAAATCAGAGAAAATGGCTTCGACCTGACAAAAAAAAAAGAAGCAGAAGGTACCCCGCAAAAACAATTACCGACGCCGACTACGCCGATGACATAGCCCTACTGGCGAATACGCCTAATCAAGCCGAGACACTACTGCATAGTTTGGAACGAGCCGCCGCAGGCATTGGCCTCCCTGTCAATGCACACAAAACTGAATATATGTGTTACAACCAAACAGGTGACATTACCACACTAGACGGAGCCTCTCTGAAACTAGTAGACAAATTCACCTACCTAGGAATTAGCGTCTCATCAACCGAAAAAGACATTGACACACGACTAACGAAAGCATGGACAGCTGTCGATAGGCTCTCGATCATATGAAAATCAGACCTGACCGATAAAATGAAACGCAGTTTCTTCCAGGCAGCGGTTGTATCGATACTGCTATATAGATGCACTATTTAGACGCTAACTAAACGACTGAAGAATAAACTAGATGTCAATTACACAAGAATGTTGAGAGCAATATTGAACAAGTCCTGGCGACAACACCCCACAAGACACCAACTATACGGCCACTTGCCTCCCATCACGAAAACTATACAAGTTAGACGGACCAAAAACGCAGGAAACTGCTGGAGAAGCAAGGACGAGTTCATAAGTGATGTACTCCTATGGACCCCCGCATATGGCCAAGCAAAAGCAGGACGACCAGCTCGAACATACATACAGCAGCTATGTGAGGACACGGGATGCAACCCTGAAGACCTGCTAGAGGCGATGAACGATAGGGAGAAGTGGCGAGAGAGGGTCAGGGATATCCGTGCTGGTGGCACGACATGATGATGATGATATATGTGTATGCATGAGTGATTTAATATGAGTCTGTGTTCGAGAGAAAGAGAGAGAAAAAAGAGTTAGCGAGAGAGTGAGAGATAGTGAAAGCAGGCATATATGAGTGTGTTGTAAATGGCATAATACTAATATCATCTTAAATCTGAGGAAACAGGGAAAATTGTGCTCATGACTAGCGTACATCAAAGAAAGTACGAATTTCCATTAACAGCAAAAGATATCTCGATAATAGACATTTCACAAGTCCTGGAATAAAAGGGAAGCGTAATTAAAATGCTGACTAACTGACAAGCAATTTACAAAGCTGCCATTATGTATGCAAAAAGATTAATTAGATAATTTTTATCAAGCAAATAGGGGTGGCTGATGAGAACAGGTGTTTACAAAGGTCAGAACGGAAAAATAGAGTATCGGACTGGGAAGAGAGAACAGTAATCTAAATGATGGGGGTGTTTGCAATTATGTCATTTTAAAAAGGACACGTGAACCTTCAAAAGCACAACCCCGCCACACACACACACACACACACACATGTGGAAAGTGTGTGAGCGTGAAAGAAAGAGAGAAAAAAGAAAGAAAGAAAGAGTATGCAGGTTTTCCACACAAATATATCAAATGTTTTCTGACACAAACGCACATATATATATGAGTGTGTGTGTGTATGTGTGCGTATTATACATACACACACACACACATATATATATATATATATATTAAAACATGTTTGATTAAATAGGACATGCACGTTGTGTCTGGTAATTTCATTTATGATCGGTTCATGTCTCCGTATAAGTGGTTGGATTTCTGAATGGAATGAATTCCGGAGGGCACCGTATTTTTTCAAGTAATTTTGACTCAACTAGAGCCATCTTTGAAAGAAAGACAAATACAATGACGAGACATATAAGTTTGTATAAAGTTGGACGCTAATTTACAGAAAAAAAAAAAGAAATTTACTTCAGGCAAGTAGAATAAGTGTCGCGAAAAGTGTTGAAAGCATTTTAGAATGGGGCTGCTATATTCGAAGTTGATTTTGTTTAAGGAAGGTTTTTACTAGTAATATATAGAGAACTTCAATAATTTTGAATTTGTTTGTTTTTTCTTTCGTTAACGTGGAGGTGTTTTCAGTCAGAATTTTTTAAATATTTGCAAGTATTTATATTGATTGATTAAACAAGAGAAACGACATTTTATTTAAGCTATATCTGTCAATGAATGTATATATATATATATATATATGTGTGTGTGTGTGTGTGTGTGAGAGAGAGAGAGAGAGAGAGAGAGAGAGAGTGTGTGTGTGTGTGTGTGTGTGTGTATGTCGACAGAGACATAAAATATAGCAAAACCCGTCCGTACAACTATATATATATATAAGTGTCAAGTCAAGAACGATTAGTATTTTTGATAACTAGTTATAATCCCTATTATCATGTGATCAAGCCACATTTGTGTGCACATTCCTAACCTCACACAAGTACATATATATATATATATATATATATATATAATTCTGCTTTATATAAATTTCGTGTATTATATATAATATTATAATAATCATAAACAGTATCTGTATATTCCCCACAGGAATTAGATAAGAACTTAGAAAATCATATATATACAAATTATATATATTTATATATATATATATATATATATAGAGAGAGAGAGAGAGAGAAAGAGAGAGAAAGAAATTATATATATATATATATATATATATTTCGGAAACACAGAAGAATGTTTTGTGCTGTTTTGAACTAGTCTAGGACCCCTAAAACTGCAGTTGTACGGCAACCTTCGTCCCATCTCACTATCCAACCATATATCATTGAAATATCTTAAAATCGTTTTCTCTAAATAGAAAAGAAAGAATTTCAAAACATAAAATGCTTATTACATCGAAAAAAAATGAAAGCCTGAATCCAATGAACAGGGAGATTAATTGATGTTCACCTTAACATTTTTTGGCATTGCCTAAGCGGGATGGAACTTTACTCAGCGAATTTAATCACCCACTAGAATAATGTTGGAATTGTGTGTCAAATGGTTACTGACCCCTAAGGAACTAGATAGAGTTTCTTTACTGAGGGTCTCATTTTTAGCCTAACGTTACCCGCATCGTTCATTTTACCGAGCGATTTTCATATTCTAAGTGATCAATTAGGACTCCATTTTTGTTCCTCATCCATTTTCTAATGCACAGAGTGTAACGGTTTTTATATCAATTGCGCAGGTGATATTTAAGCGTGAAGACAGAAGCTAGTACATTTGATTCACGGTATACTGGTTCATCATGACATATTGATCGTTGAATTTATTTTTGAATAAAAGTTGACAGACGACAGGTAGTACGATTTTAACATATCCCCGGCAAATCCGGAAGACACACACACACACCTACAGACACACACACACGCACAAACACACTCAGTCGTATGCATTGAAGATATATATATATATATATATATATATATATATATATATATATATATATATATATATATGCATAGATATACGCATATATATATGCATTGTCGATAAAAAATGATTTATATCCGTATATATATATATATATATATATATATATATGAATGAATGTATATATATATATATATGCGTGTGTGTGTGTGTGTGTGTGTGTGTGTGTGTACATGTGTGTGTGTGTGCTCGTCTGTATATGTGTGTGTGAGTTTATGTATGCAAAACGCATATATATATATATATATATATATATAATTGATATAAATGCATGAATACATGTGTGTGTATTAATGCATATATATATATATATATATGTGTGTGTGTATATATATATTCCATGCATATATGCATATATGCATATGTGTGTATATGTGTGTGTATCTATATAAACACGTATATATATATATATAAATACATATATTCATGTATACGGATATACATAAGTATATATATATATATATATATATATATACAGATACAGACACATATGTATGCATAGGCGCTATGGACTGATGTATATCCGTATACATATACAAATGATTGTATGTATACGTATTTTTATAGATACACACGCATATTCATATATGCACGGAAGATATATATATATATATATATATATATATATATATATATATTAATACATTCACATATATACATGCTTTGAAGATATAACTTGATGAATATCATAAAGATATAATTATATATATATGCATTTTGCGTACATAAACTCACACACACACACACACACACACACACACACACACACACACACACACACACACACACACACTGTGTGTGTGATTTTGTGTGTTTCTTTAAAAGAGATCTGAGAGCTGAAAAAATTATTGTTAAGTGATATAGAAGTGTTAGCAAGGAGAGAATTTAGTCTGAATCACCTTGTCAATTTTGTTTATACTCCAAGGATCAATATGGTAACTGGAGGGTGACAAAATTTAACCTTATATTATAACGGGGAATCATTTTTAGCGCTCAAAAGACATTTAAAAGAGGTTGGACAAAGATATGAACAGATTTAGATAGATAGATAGATAGATAGATAGATTTAGAAAGATTGAGCGAAGTAGGTTGAGAGAAATGAACAGATTCGTAACGCTAGATAGATGTCAAAGGACTCAGATAGATAGATAGATAGATAGATAGATAGATGTCAAAGGACTCAGATAGATAGATAGATAGATAGATAGATAGATAGATGTCAAAGGACTCAGATAGATAGATACTATTTACCAACCCCTCCGCTCGGGCAGGATATGACACAAGGTCAATTTTTAAGCGGAGTTTAACAGGTTTTGAATTCAGAGTTTTCCTTCTCCTAGACTAGTTGTCTAACCATGGCTGAAGAACCTAGTCCGTCCTACTATTTACCCATAGCTGGAGGGAGAATAAGGGGGTTCATACCTTTCCCAAGGGTATTTGCCCGAAAGTGAACGTAATAGTGCGACTGGAGTACGAACTCGCGTACTACGATTCCGCAGTCCATCGCTTTAACCATTACACCACGAGGACAGATAGATGATGGTCTTCATCGTAGGACATGGACGACCCGTGTTTAAATCCTGGAGAGGCTGTTTGCATATCACATGGCAATCCATCTATTCTTCCTCAAGATATAAGTAAATTGTAGGACACATGAAACTCTTTGACCTTGGTATGGTAACCAATTTGGGAGAAGGAAAAGGGAATTCAAATCTCTTACAGGGATATGTCTAGGGACCACTTTCAGACACCAAACTTTAAGAAACACCGCTTATGAATTTACAAGCCTCTATCGGGTGAATGACGCCACACACATACACACACACACACACACACACATGCACACAGCCATGCACTCATCTCAAAGTGAATTCTGAGAGGCAAACACGAACTAAATATTTACACGGGAGAGGTCAACAATGTCTACAATGATCAGCTGATTTTTTGAAGAATGAAAATAAATAAATAAATAAATAAAAACCAAAGTAAAAAAAACAATCTGTCTCTTTATTTTCTAGACCGAATTCGTACATCAAAACAAAAACATGTTTATTAATTGTTTGTCTGATCAAATTCCCAAATCCAGAGTATGGATTTTTCAGACTCTGAATCAAAATTGGGTCAGCTCCGATGTCGTGAAAGGAACACCTTAAAAAGAAAGAAAATATTTTTTTCTAAAATCTCCAAGACAGAAAGGTAAATCATTCACACCCTTGTGGAACAATTCGATTCATTTCTCTCTTCGTTTTGTCTATTTTTTCTTTTTTTTATATTCCGTTTTTTCGTTTTGTTTTTGTTTTTTTTCAAACGTCAGGAAAAAAAAATTATCTTTGTATTTGGTGTAAAATGTTTTTAGATAAGATTCGATAGAGGAAAGTTGTTCTTGCCGGAGGACCCGTTGGGTGAGGTAAGATGAGGAAGTGACTGGATGAGAGGGAAAGAAAAATAGAGACGGGGAGGGTGGAAAGGTGCACGGAAGTACATTGGCGAAGATCGTGTTTAGGGACTTATCATCTTTATCTGATAATCTTCCGCCCCACGCCCAGTTTCTTACTTCTCTCTTTTCTCTGGTCCTAGTTATTCGTCTCTCTATATTTCTCCTTCTCCCTTTCTCTTTTTTACTTCTTTTGTCTTTCTATCCTTCCTCCCTAAATATTTCCGTCTCTCCTCATCTCCCTTTTTTTCTCTTTTTGTCTTTCTATCCTTCCTCCCTTCCTCTCTCTCTCTCTCCCCTTCTCCCTCTCTCTTTCTTTCTCTTTTGTCTGTCTATCCTTTCTACCTTATTCTCTCTCTCCTCCCTCTCACTTTCTGTCTCTTTTTGTCTATCTATCCTTCCTCTCTTACACTCTCTCTCCTTCTCCCTCTCTTTCTTTCTCTTTTTGTCTATCTATCTATCCTTCCTCTCTTACCCTCTGTCTTCTTCTCCCTCTCACTTTCAGTCTCTTTTTGACTTTCTATCCTACCTCACTTATTCTCTCTCTCTCTCCTCTTTCACTTTCTTTCTCTCTTTGTCTTTCTATCCTTCCTCATTTACTCTCTCCCCTTCTACCTCTCTCTTTCTTTCTCTTTTAGTATTTCTATCCTTCTTCCCTTACTCTCTCTCTCTCCTTCTCCCTCTCTCTTTCTTTCTCTTTTATCTATCTATCCTTCTCCCCTTACCCTCTTTCTCCATCTTTCTCTCTCTTTCTTTCTCTCTTTGTCTTTCTATCCTTTCTCCTTTATTCTCTCTCTCCTTCTCCCATTCTCTTTCTTTCTCTTTTTGTCTATCTGTCCTTCCTATCTTACCGTCTCCCTCCTTCTCTCTCTCACTTTCTTTCTCTTTTTGACTTTCTATCCTTCCCCTCTCTCTCTCTTTCTCTCTCTCTCTCTCTCTCTCTCTCTCTCTCTCTCTCTCTCTCTCCTACAAGTTTGATTAAGTTATATAGACATTTTGTCCACATAATTTTATTAGGATCCTTTCAATTTCCATGACAAGTGTTTTGGTTTTAGTTTGGAGTTGGTTGATAAATTTACTGAAATTTTCCCGAGCTCTTTCGAACCATTCATAGGCCATCATCAGGGGTTATTTGCATTTGTAAAGATTGTGTTTTTACATTTTTTGTTTTTTTTATAACAATGCAAAAATTACGTAAATGTATAGTTCGATTGAACAGAGATGCTGATGACGTCAAAAAAAATTAAAATAAAATGCGATCTACAGAAATAGAAGATTATCAAGAAAATAAGAATATTTTTAAAAAGAAAAAAAGACTAAAAGCAATGGAAAACATTGTCGAGTTTTTCAAAGTTAATTCTCTTATTTCAATTTTTTTTATTTTTATATGTAAGCCTTGTAGGATTTGTATGCGTAGCTTATTAATTTCGCGTGCTATTATAGTGGTGCTTTTAACTAGAATTTTTCGAAATTTGGATTTGGGGAAAGAGTTGCTTTTAAGTTGTAGGGCTATAGAACTAGAATCATTAAGGTGCATAGTGAGACGTCTTAAAAGCGTCGTAGTGGTAAGACCAACGTATGTATTATTTTCATTGAAGACATAGTCTCCCAAAGGATATTTAAACATATATTCAATGTGTGTCCAATCAAGAAGTTCCGTTAAGGGGGAAGAGTTATTGTGAATAATTAGGTTGGATGTTTTAAATTTGTTATTGAAGATGATAAGTCTTATTTTTTGGTAGAATCAGTTTGGAGAACTTTTTTATAAGTATTTTTTAATATATGTTCATTTATCTTATGATTATGAATTATGAATTATAATTGGATTTATAGTACAAATGTATTCTTTGTTTATAGTTTAGGGTAGTATCTATGTAATGTTGCTCAGTTTTATGAATGAAATGTTTAAATTCTGTATCAACAATGTAGGTGGGTATTCGTTATTAATAAGTGTTTGTCTTATATTTTCAACTTCATTAAGAAAGATAGTTCGAAAGGAAGAGAGTAATTTGGTTCTGGAAATAAGTATTTTTATGATAGTTCTTTTAAAACGGAAGGGACATTCACTATGGAAATTTATGGTGCAGAGATCAAAGTTGGTAGGGTTTTATTATCTGTCGAGGTGGTAAATTTGTCGATATTGCTTATGTCTATTAGGACACAGAGAGAGGAGATTTTTTTGTTAAGATTGAGTTCTTGTGGGAAGTTAAGTCAGAGTTTTCCTTTTCCTAGACTGGTTGCTTTGACTAAATAATATACTCTGCTCTACTGTTTACCTATAGCTATATATAATCGGGTCATTGGCATAATGCTTATAAAGTAAAGTTGGCGACCGTAGTCGAGGGCGACCCGAAGCCTCCCTCTTCAACAGCTACTACACCGAGATCTAGGAGAGAGCACTACTCTTTCCCCTGGATTGTGCGACTTTACCCTTGATACGTACCTTATAATGGTGAATGTTAAACAAGGAGGTATCAAGTACTATTTTTAAGTCTTTGGTATGACACGACCTGGGACTGAAATCATGTCTCCTGGGCTATTGGCAAACATTCAACCCACTAGGCCAATAATGGTTATAGTGTTGGCAAATTATTCGGGAAACCGGGATTCAGTCTCAGTCAAAGACTCAAAGTAGGGTACTTGATGCCTCCTTATATTTTAATGTACGGATCAAGGATAAAGTGGAACAATCCAGGGAAAGGTGTAGCTTCCTTCGTGGAGTAGTTATTGAAAAGGGAGCTATTGGGTCGCTCTCAACTACAGTCGGCCGGCTTAATAAACACACACATATATATATATATATATATATATACATATACATATATATATGTATGTGTGTGTGTGTGTGTGTGTATGAGAGAGAGTGTATGTGTGTGTATGAATAAGAAAACTGTTTAAGAATGTTTTTCTAAAGCAAAGACAGTGCTCAAAAACTGACCAGCAGAGCAACAAACACACTTAAAACAATCTATTATGTCACAGGTTCATGTCAATTTAATTACATTAAATTTAATGTATTAAGATATTTTCATCAAATGCAACAAACACACGAGCGTGCAAGCGCGCGCGCACACACACACACACACACACATATATACATATATATTTAAAAGGGGAAATAGAAAGAGAGAGGGAGATGAAGGGGGAGAAAAAGACGCACGGGCAGACAGATAGACAGAGACAGGGAGTAAGCCATACACAGAGAGAGAGAGAGAGAGAGAGAGAGAGAGAGAGAGAGAGAGAGAAATTTGGTATGTTCAAAAGTTTTCAACGAAGAATCTTTGCTACTGAATTAAAAAATAAGGGAGTTCTCGATGCGTAGTTGCTAAGGTGCTAAATTGCAGTCTTGAGGTAAGTGATTTCAAACTCCTGTCGCGCTATTACGTTGATTTTAAGACTAATACCCTTTAGAAAGGTGTGTTCCCTACCCCAGCTGAACTTTGAATAGTAACACTACTGTTCTTCAACATAGATGTTTTTGGCATTAAATAAACCACAAAGGTTGGTATGCCATTAAACAAAGAAACAATAATTACACATATAACAATGAAATGTAAATTTCCAACAACGAAAACAACGTACATGGAAGAACTGTAGTAATTTACTAAACTTTTTCATAGATGCGGCACAAGGCCACATGAATGGAGCTCCTTATGAGACTCGAACTCACTCGCCTAGTTCTGCTAAGGCTAGTTTCCTAACAACTACGCCACTTGATAATCGATAAACTGGCTTGCAGAAGATTTAAAAATTGTCAGCCAGCCGTAGTTGAAGCTAATGGCGATTTTTTCCGTTTATATATATACATATATATACAAGGTGCATACGATAAGTTTCCAGACTTTTTTCGTCTGCGCGCTTTTATTCATAGTACACACATGAAACTCTTGTCCTATTCGAAGTAATCTCCTCCGGCTGCAATGCACTTGTACCGTTCCAACAACTTCAAATGGCCTCATGGAAGTCTTCTTGTGTGAGCGTGTCAATGACCTTCGTCACAGCCACTTTCATCTCCTCAATTGTCTAATGACGACAGCCTCTGAGCTTAGGGAATAACCAAAAGTCACAGGGAGCAAGGTCTGGACTATAGGAAGGGTGAGGAACTGTCTTGGTGCCCATCTTGGTCAAATAGTCTGTGACAAGGATGGAGTTGTGGCCACTTTTGACCGAATCTCTTGCTGAACTCCCTTAAAATCTCAACATAGTAACCCTAACTCTAACCCTTTGGCCAATCAACTCTGGTGTATTGACTTCTGTTACTCCTCCCACACCTCTCATCATCCCCCACAGACTCCCTGCCTTCCTTGAATCTCTTATGCCACTCAAACACTGATTCTCGATTCATGCACGATGGTGCAAAAGCAGTCTGAAGCATTCCATACGTTTCTCTGGCATTTTTCCAATTTTAAAACAGAATTTTATTGCACATCGTTCTTCTAAAGTGTCCTCATGTCCAGATTGCATTTTTGAAATTCAGCAGTTGTGACAATCAGGCTTTAGTGGGGTGTATTCTAATTCCTGCTGTAGCTGTTTATTTGAACCTTAAATCATGAAAATTAGTCAGTCATCTCATGAGATGTATCGCAATAACATACTGAATTTTCAAGTGTCTACGACAATTTTAAATTCCCATACAAAAATGTCTGGAAACTTATCGTATGCACCTCGTATATATATATATATATATATATATATATATATATATATATATATACATGATTTGAGATTTAACTGTAAGTAACATTATTTTTAAGTGAGAAATAGTTAAATTGTTTGCATAGTTAAATGCTGTAATGTATTAGTATTTAAAACTAATAGATTTATTTGCACACAGTAAAAGGATTTCAAGTATTCCTCTTCAATAATAATTATTCTAACCAACACTCTTCATTCTTTTGTACATAGTTATATGGTTAAATAGTTCCATGTAGCACATAGATAGGACCCTAAATTGTACTACCATTCCGGGTTTGAGTGGACCTGGTAGTAATGACAGGAAAGCAGTACAACACATTCTCCAAAGTTCCTGGACTGGAGACATGCCATTAGGTTCTATTCATTGTTATATCCAGGACACTTGATGGTGAATGAGGTCTTTCTCTTCTGCGGAGAGATAATCGGCGTATTCTACAGCCTTAGTTAACTGGGTTTTATAAAAAACAAGGGCATCATAATTTTGCACACATTTCATTCCCGTTAATTTTGTAGTGTTAAGGGTACAGTTGGAACACAGCTTTAGGTTTGATTGTTCACCAGCAAGTGATTAACTTATCCCTTACTTCTAAAATGCGAGAAACGTTGTGATCACCCAACTAGAACCATGAAATCAGAGCTGAGGTCTTAAATTGACCACAGCTTTCATAGCTTTCAATCATACTTTCTAACCTTGGGTAATTTTCTTCGCGTTTAACTGTTTAGAACGAATGCTCTACGATATTGTACCATAGCCAGATACGGCCACGTGTGAAACGTACATCGATTGTCCATAAAGATAGAACGTAGGAATCTCGAAACACGAAAAACACTTACGACTTCCCAGTTCAGGTACGAAACTTTTATTACCTTTGAGTTTAAAGGTTTTTCGACATAAGGAGAGAGAGGCACACTTTTTCTATACTAGTTTTTTATCTGCCCCTCCCTCATCTTGTTCGGCACCCGCCACAAGGCCTCGCGAGCAAGCGAAAGCCAACCGTCTTCTTCCGAGACAGGTTTCAATTTAACTTACTTTCATCAAAATCCCCAAATCCTCCGCGCGCTTCCGGTGCGTGACGTCACCCGCACTCTGTAACTCCGTTTCCTATTTCGGGCTATTGTGACATCTCTGAGTGAAACATCCGCTCCGCACACGCACGCGTGAACACCTGTGTTAATGTTGCACCTAAGTAACCCATGCACTGAGCCGAAAGGTTCTCAGCCTAACTAAACCCAAAGGCATAAAACGAAATCCCTCGGCCATTATATTACAACATGTTATTAATATATCTCACTAATATATATTATGTAACACTATACTCTACAGCCCAGTCGGTTATTGGGAGCTGTAGAATACACTGAGAGCATTTTTGCAGAAGTATAAGACAAGTATCCAATGAGTGTCCTGGATACAACCCTAAACATCTGATGGTGAACCTCCAGTAATGCTGGAGTTTGGTGGGTGCAGAGTACACCTTAACTGCCATTACTCCCATGTTGACTCAGGTCCAGGGAGGTAGCACCTGATAGGGTCCTATCTATGGGTCAAATAGAATTGCTTGGCATTTAAAAGGAGTATAAATAAATAACTAATGCTAAACTGAATTGATTGAAATAGAACTGTTTGATATTTAACGGTATTTAAACAAACGATTGATATCTAATTAAATTGTTAGTGATAAATAGCAATAATTGGAACTATTTATTTTTGTTGACTCAAGCAAAATTGAATCGTTTGAAACAGAACAGTTTTATCATTTAACTGTGGGTAAACAAAAAACTAACGTTTAATTGACTTGTTCGTGATACATAAAAATACTTGGAACTATTTCACTTAGCTGACTTATGTTTCCAAATACTATATATATATATATATATATATATATATATATATATATAAAGGATATTACCATTAATGACCTACAATATTTCATACACCACAAAACTCAACAAAACCAAATCATATATATTTAATATATATGTATAAAGAGGATTTGGCATTAAATGTCCTGCTATGGTTGATATGCTAAAGAACCCAACCAAACCAAATCATGTATATTAATATATATGTATAAAGATGATTTGGCATTAAATGACCTACAATGGTTGACATACCATAAAACCAAACCCAACCAAATTATATATATTTAATATATATGTATAAAGATTATTTGGCGTTAAATAACCAACAATGGTTGACATACCATAAAACCAAAACCAACCAAATTATATATATTTAATATATATGTATAAAGATTATTTGGCGTTAAATAACCAACAATGGTTGACATACCATAAAACCAAAACCAACCAAATTATATATATTTAATATATATGTATAAAGATTATTTGGCGTTAAATAACCTACAATGGTTGACATACCATAAAACCAAAACCAACCAAATTATATATATCTAATATATATGTATAAAGATTATTTGGCGTTAAATAACCAACAATGGTTGACATACCATAAAACCAAAACCAACCAAATTATATATATTTAATATATATGTATAAAGATTATTTGGCGTTAAATAACCAACAATGGTTGACATACCATAAAACCAAAACCAACCAAATTATATATATCTAATATATATGTATAAAGATTATTTGGCGTTAAATGACCTACAATAGTTGATATGCCTTAAAACTAGTTTATATATTCGGTGCTTTCTGTGTACGACTCTCTCGCACCATATATGAATCTCCAGAATCAAGTGATGATGAAAACGAATGCATGAAATTATAAATAGTTATACGAAGTTTTATTTCCTGTGTTATTATCATCAAAGCGTACTGACATCATGGACACTCCTGACTCTCTCACCATACGTCCCTATCATCCATCGCTCTGAAGAAGTTCGCAAGGAAGCATTGAGTGTCAGCACAGATCTTCCTTACATCTATAGCAGTTTCCAACATGTCATGATCGTCTTGCTTGGATGATTTTTGACTTGAGAGGCAAGTGGCTATATAGCTGCTGTTTTATTTTAGATACTTCTAGTATTTGTTCATACAACACGCAGCATCTTTATTCCCATTTAACTCTTACTCCAAACATTGCAAATGATAAAGTCCAGGTGGTGCAGCCATACAATAGTACGCACATGGCTACTGTCGGGAAGAACTTCTCTTTTATCATATCAGAGAGATCAGATTTCCATATAATTGTTAACCTGCAGATATCTGTCAATACCCTATTCATGCGCATGCTTTCTATTGATGAGATATTGCTACCGAGTTATATGATTAGGGTATTCATTTGAGAGGGATGACATTTAATGAGGAGACAGTACGATTGTGATAACAACAAAAGAACTCTATTGTATCTATCACCACGTAAAGACTGATGTCTCTTGCAGTCTCCTCTAGGCTATACAGAAAATATTTAGCACAAGTAAATATATTTACAGGAAGCTCTAGATCATCTGCGTAGTCCATCCTTTGGTTAGTATCTATTTCTGTTAAAAATTATCTTCTTTACTTAGATTTATAGCCAAACGTCGAGCGTCGAGTATCATCTAAAGAGACTGTGAACATAAATGGTGACAATGCATATCTTTGCAAAACTACAGTGAGATTTTGAAATAAATCAGTTTCCCCATCGGTTGTATGAATCATTTCTTTCGTGATTTTGCAAAGCATCATTATAAAGGTTGCCGTTTCTTTAGGAAGACCATATGCTAGAACTAATGTCTTTAAAATAATCAGGGGTGTCCTCGTGGTGTAATGGTTAAAGCGATAGACTGCGGAATCGTAGTAAGCGAGTTCGTACTCCAGTCATGCTATTACGTTCACTTTCGGGCAAATACCCTTGGGAAATGTATAAACCCCTTACCCTTCCACCTATCGGTTAAATAGTACCACTAGTGTTCTTCTATGAGAATGGCTTTGGTATTAAATAACCAACAAAGGTTGATATAATCTACGAACGAAAGTGTTGCCACGAGATTTTTTTCTGTATAGGGTGTCCCAATATACATTGGATCCATGTAACTGCCCTTTTATTTCTGCTCACTCAGTATATGTATAGGGTGTCTCAATATATATGGGACCTATGTGACTGCTTATAACTCAACTGATAATAATGTTTAGTCCTTTTTGTTTAAGATTTGAAAATAGTATTCTAAAACAATTAATCCTTGATCATAATGCCTTGGACCAGAGAAGGAAAATATTTTGCGTCACTATTTATTTGGAGACAAAATCATTCAAAACTGTGCAAGCAAAACTTCGCATGAAGTTTAATTTAACAATTATCCCCAGAAAAGCCAAATTGGGTACACAGAGTCTCAAGATCAGAAAATCCCAGATCTGGCAGGGAGTTGACAACAAGATGTCCTGACAATGTGGATGTGGTGAGAGATTCTGTCAGACCGATTCCGTAAAATCCCACTGAAGACGTTCTCAAGAACTTGGACTTTTACGTGCCTCGTTGCAAAGAATCTTAAAGAAGAATCTTCCACCGTAATCATACAGAATTGATCAAGCATAAACACACACAAGCTGGCACGGAGTTTCTTGTCTTAGTGATATATCATTATCATATTAACAGGTTGCATCTATTTTTACACACTCTGTACTCCTTCGATGATTCTATCGAGAATCAGAATCTGAGTCGTTGATATTGATTTCTCCGAAAGCCGTTTTGATTTTTCCAAAGAAGTAGAACTTTCTCAACTTCAATCAGATTCAATTAAGAACCAGGACTTTATAAAACTTTGCAGCAACAGCAGTCGTTGCACTACCTCTTTGGAAAAGGGAGGGTCCAACATTTCGTCCATTTCTCTCTTATGGCTTGTTTTACTTTGAATAATCGAAGAAGTATATCATCAGATGTTCTTGCCTTCCATATTTCAGGAGGTATGTCGTTAAGTCCAGAATCTTTTCTACTTTTAATTGAACTATGGCAATTTTATCATTTGTAAAGTGTCAAGGTTTGATACCTTATTGGCTATGAATAATTTCTTCTGTTTGTTTATCGGTGATTTAAAGAGGGTCTCCAAGAAAATTTTGCATGTTCTTTCCACTTCTGAAGTCTTTCTTCTTAAATATATTCTGGTTGTTATTTTCGTATGTTTTAGTTTGTTTATCCCGAGCTTTCTGGTTTTCTGCAAATTGATATTAGTTGGGTCTCTACCGTTTTGTAAAATGCTTTTTCAAGTTATCTTGTTTTTACTAACTGCTTCTGACTCTCAGGGAACTTTACTTTTGGCTTTTGGTTTTGTTGATATCTATTCATCTGCTACTTCTATGTAGGCAGTAAGAAAATTTCATATTCGACACTTAGCGTATATCTTTTAGGAATTTCCTGAAGGGCATGAAACAAGTTTCTTGCAGTTACCGAATTGGTTGAAGGTATCCCTATTTGCAATAAATGACCATTCACATCGTAAAGATTAACCGTTTTGATTTTTATTTTAGCGTAGACTCAATGAAATGTTTGTTGAGACGTTTCGGTGAACAAAAGACATTCTTTCAGAAGATGATTACGATTCAGAGTTCATTGTGCTATCAAGCAACTTCTTGCTTGTAAATGTATACTCTAGCTGAGCTTTACTTTCCAAATATATATATATATATATAATCAACTGATATATATATATATATATATATATATATATATATATATATATATAAAATCAACTGATTTTCATTTTTAAAAAATTCGTTTTCTACCTATATAAAAATTTTCAACCCCCCGGCGAGATTGGGCTCAATTGCAAAGGAATTACCGATATGGAAAGCTCTTCTAATGATGTGAGCACTCGTGTTGCCATTAAGCGTACCTATATAAACAAAATAAAAGTGATACATATGCTTGAAAGTCCTTTCGTTTACGCTGATTTAGCTAGTGATTGTGTGGTAAGATATGCTTAAAGTCAGTCAGGTTTCGATCCCAGCTTAAAGCATATCACCTGTCTAACCATAATGATGATTTGTGATACAAGGAAACAGTTTTTGGATGTCAGTATATATATATATATTTTTTTTTTCACTGTGAAAGACTGTGAATATATATATACGTGTGTGTGTGTGTGTGTGTGTGTGTGTGTGTGTGTGTGTGTGTGTGTGTAAAATAAGTAAAGATCATCATTGCTCGATGACTGCACGGACTGGCACGTCGCAATAGATTTAGAACATTATTTCGTATTACCAACAGAAATAGCATTAGCGACCCAGAGTCCAGATGTAATCATCTGGTCCGTTCAATCTTTTTAAAAAGTTTTCGTTATTGTTAACGATGCTTTGGAAGAAAATTTCGACTGGGCACATAGGCGTAAGATGGAAAAAAATATGAGGATCTGCGAGATCAATGCGTCAGAAATGGCTTGATAACCAACGTATTTCCTATCGAGGTTGGATGCCGAGATTTCATTACCAAGTATTCTTGACTAATCTTGGACTTTCTCCATCAGACAAGAGAAAATACATAAAACGGACCCAAGAAAAGTCCTAACTGAATCAGCGTGGATATGGCCATTCCATAGAGTGACGTCAATCCAACAAAGTTTGGTGGTATCAGGAGTTAGAGCTGAGGCACTCTGGGTGAGTGGTAATGATGATTTGGCCCAGAAACCATTCCTGAAACCAGAATCAGTATTTGATGAAGGCTATGTTGGAAGCAATATTGCTGTATAAACATCAGTCATTGTATGATACCTATATATATATATATATATATATGTACGTTATATATATATATATATATATATCCCCGGGTTCCCCGTAGCAAAATGGCTCACATGCTGGACTGTAAACTCAGTGTAAGCTAGTTCAAAATACATATGCCCTATTACGTTTTCACTCTGACTATTACCCTTGGGAAATGTGTTGAACCTCTTTTTTCATTAGCTATGCGTCAAATGGTATCACATATGATCTTCTACAAGAATAACTTTGGTATTAAATAACTCACAAGGTTGTCATGCTATTAAACAAGGCAACTAAACCAAACCGGTCAGTCATAATCTACGTGTCTTCTTTGGAAAATGTGTTTCTTATTTCTGAGAAAAAACGTTTTCTTAAACTTCTCCCAGTCCTGAAAACAAGGTGTTCCCTTAAAAAAATATATCTGTTATCAAGAAATATCCGAGAGGAACAACGACATGACAGTGAGATAATTTTGAGAGGGAAGGGGAAATTTGTGTGTGTGTGTGTGTGTGTGTGTCGGTGTTTGTGCTTGTGTGAGTTTGTGTGTGTGTATTTGGTGTGCTTGTGCATGTGTGTCTGTGTTTGTATGCGTGTGTATGTCTGTGTGTTAACACATTGATACAGATTTATAGACTGACACTTTGGAGGGAATGAAGGGGTCAAACGAATAGGTGGTTGGCATAAAGGAAGTGTTGGGTCGGGTGGGCATAAAGACAAAGAAGAAAGAAAAAGAAAAAGAAAAAAGGATTCTGACGGAAGAGTATACTTCACTAGACAAGATTCAATAATACTATTTTTTCTTTCACAGGGAGGGAACTGAGGAAACGAAAGAGGGAAAGTAGAAAAAAAGGGGAAGAAAATACAGAAGAAGAAGAAGAAGAAGAAGAAATCAAAAGACAATTAATAAAAACATAAAAAAAGAATGTTTCGAAAACAAGATAACTGTTACCATGGTGATGAGAACATTTGCCCGAACTTGCACAATGAACACATCACAGAAATGGCGTCGGATAAGAACTGATTGTGTGAATGATGGGAACAGAATGGAGTCAGCACCAAACATCAGGACTCTTGAAGAGAGAACTCTGCAAAGACTATCTTTTAGACTGACTTATTACGTCAATGTAGAAGCGCTCTCACGGAGCTAGACATAAAAAAAAAAACATTTCAGACGTGACATTGTCTTGTACATACATATACCCAAGTGTGTTGCAGGTACATGATAACTTATTGCAAACAACTTCGATATAAGAACGCCAGAGCAAAACCAGAGGAAATGTTTAATAGTTTCCCAGCTTCATGTTCGAGGTAAATGTTATCTTCATATTTCTGTGTTATAATGTACTACTCGACTTAAACTTCAAATCTGACCCAATACTTACTCATTGCATTAAAAGCTACAGGGTCAAGAAAATTTGTCCAGGAATATCTTTGCCCAAGAGAAAATTATTTGTTTCTTCCATAATTCTATATATTGCCAAAGATTCAGTTTTTTAACTGATTCTCTCCAGGGTTTTCGGACTATTGCCATCATCTTTATTGATATTGTTATTTTCCCAAACGTTTCGGCCGATATATCCTCCGACTTTCTTCAGGTTTTTGTCGAACTCAGGAACCTTCACGGAACTTCGAACTACGTTCTTTATTGAATCCAAGGGGGTCTCCTGTTCTGATTCCGTTTGCCATAACCGGGTACAAGTCTCCTTAGAAGCTAAGGGAACCAACGCCTATAACCGTTACGCTATGTGTCCTGCTGGACAATTCAGAGTGAATTTTTGGGACTTATAAACTTAATGTTTTTACTTGACAAGAATTACTACTATTATGTGATTTTTTACCTGTGCCCAAATAAAAAAAAATCTGAATATGTGCACAGGTAAAAAATCATACATAATAGTAGTAATTCTAGTGAAGTTTCTTAGGCGACAATCATTCGGAGGTTGCAGGTTCAATCCTGACTGCAGGCGACTAACAATATAGGAATACTTAACACTTGTACCCGGTTATTACTAACAGAATCAGAACAGGCAACCCCCGTGGATTCAGTAAAGGACTTAGTTCGAAGTTCCGGGAAGGTTTTCAAGTTCGACAAACACCTGAAGAAGGCCAGAGGACATATTGGCCGAAACGTTTTGGAAATAACAATAAAGATGAAGACAATAGTCTGAAAACCCTTAGTAAAAAAATCATCAAGCTTCGTCTCAGAAATTTTGACAACTAAATTCACTATAGTTTGGCTTGGTTTGCTTTTATGGCATACAAACAATTGTAGATTATCTAATGCCAAATCCAGTTCATATATATATATATATATATATATATATATATATATATATATATAATTTAAACTAAAGTCGACAAAGTTAAATGATTCCAAGTATTGGTATGTTTCACGAACAATTCAATTAAACATTCGTTGTTTTTTTACATACAGTTAAAATGATAAAACAAATCTTTTTCTAACATTCCAATTTAGCATAAATCAAGAAAATTAAATATTTCCAAGTATTGTGATGTATCACTAATCTTTCAATTAAATATCAGACATTTATTGACACAAAGTTAAATGATCAAACAGTTTTCTTTCTAAAATTTCAATTTTGCATAACTCGTTTGTTTTCACTCAGTTTAAATAGTGAAACAGTTCTGTTTGAACCATAGATTGGAGTAGCAGTTACTACCACTCTGGGCCTCAGTGAACCTGGGAGTGATGGCAATGAAGAGCTGCACCGCATTTCCCAAAGCTCCAGCATTACTGCAACCTTACCATGAGATTGTTTAGGACTCTCAGTATATCTTAAAGCACCTATACGATGCATACGATAGGTTTCCAGACTATTTTCGTATGGGTTCTTTTATTGATAGTACACTCATGAAACTTTAGTCCCCTTCGAAGTCTTCTCCGGCTGCAATGCACTTGTTGTGCCATTCCAGTAACTTCTGAAAGGCCCAGGGAAGTCATCCTCGGTGAGCGTGTCCATGACCTTCGTCACAGCCTCTTTCATCTCCTCATTTGTCTCATAACAACAGACTCTGAGCTTAGGAAATAAGCAAAAGTCACAGGAAGAAACGTGTGTACTATAGGAAGGGTGAGGAACTGTCTTGATGCCCATCTTGGTCAAATAGTCTGTGACAAGGATGGAGTTGTGGACTGGTGCATTGTCTTGGTGGAAATGCCACTGACCCGATTTGAAGAGACCTGGCCTCTTCCGACGGAAACTCTTCCTGAACTCCCTTAAAACCTCAACATAGTAACCCTAACTCTAACCCTTTGGCCAATCAACTCTGGTGTATTGACTTCCTTACTCCTCCCACACCTCTCATCATCCCTCACAGACTCCCTGCCTTCCTTGAATCTCTTATGCCACTCAAAAACTGATGCTCAATTCATGCAAGATGGTCGAAAAGCAGTCTGAAGCATCCCATACGTTTCTGTGGCATTTTTCTAATTTTAAAACAGAATTTTATTGCATATCTTTCTTCTAAAGTGTCAGATTGCAGTTTTAAAATTCACCAGCTGTGACAATCAGGCTTTAGTAGGATATATTATAATTGCTGCTGTAGCTGTTCCTTTGAACCTGAAATCATAAAAATTGGCCAGTCATATCAAAAGATGTATAGCAATAAGGTACTGAATATTCAAGCGTCTACGACAATTTTAAATGCCCACACGAAAAAGTCTGGAATCTTATCGTATTTCTAACGTGATATGCACATATAATAGCAAACCCTTCCAAAATTTGAAATATGTTTTCTCTCATCTTGAATTAATTTGAAATTTGTAATCGTTAATTCAGTTTCGTTTAGTTTTTTTGCAAACAAATATTTTCTATAATAAAATTATTTTATATTTGTCACCAATAAATATTAGTTCAAATATTTTATTTCTCAACGATTAAGCATTTGTTTGAAATATTTTCCAACTTTTTCTGCTTTTTCTTTCCTCCTTTAATTTTTATTTTACGGTGATAGATTTTCCGCGCTAATTCTGATTTTGAGTATATTTTTTTTTAATATGTTCTTTTTTGTTTTTCTTTTCTCTGATTATATTACTTCTTTTTTTTTTCTTCGCTTTCTGTTCTAGTCAAGTCTGGATTAATCGATATATTTTCTTCTTCTTTATTTTCGATTTTCCTTCCAAATTTAGCGTCTTCTTCATATTTCAGTATGACATTCATTAGTCTGTGTCTTTTATTCATTTATTTTTACTCACGTGCGACTCTTGCAATATTCTTTTTTGATATTTTCTTTACTTTATTAAACAAATGAAAAAAACCTTCTTCTTCTTCTTCTTCTTCTTCTTCTTCTTCTTCTTCTTCTTCTTCTTCTTCTTCTTCTTCTTCTTCTTCTTCCATATTAGATATTCTTATTCAGTTTGATTGTCTGTATTAAATACCTTTGGTAGATCGAATATTGATATCATGACATATCATTCTTTTCTTACATTGTAGACCACAAATAAATAACCAATCTTTTCTAAAACGTTATTTTTCTAAAAAAAAAAAAAAACACAAAAAAACCCCAACAGATTTTCATTATTTCTAGGAGAATATTATACCAACAAAACGGATGTTATCAGGCATGATCTATTGACAAACTGTACAACTATATAGCATTGGAATTCTTTAAGTTAAAATAGAATTTAAATACAGATGTAACGAAAAATAGAATTGCATAAGCATATAAAGAGGTCAACATCTTGAATTGCTACATATAAAATGCTGTACACACACACACACACACACACACACATATATATATATATATATATATATATCTGTGTGTG